>BHFT01037002.1:0-56910 GCA_004320025.1 Laticauda laticaudata
ATTGTATTGTTGGAAGTTACGATTCCCCTCTCTTCTTGGAAAACAGCCCCAACCCTTTGTCAAGTAGGGCTATTAAAATAGCTGGAGCCAGCTTACTTTTCACAACAAACGAAGGAGAAAATTACAGACATGAGATACAGAGAAAAAACCCTACAAACTAGCTAAGTTCCTTTCCCATAGAAATCAAATAGATGGCAAGCTATAAAAAAAAACTTGTGAAAAGCAAACCAAAAGGCATGGCAGAAAGGAACCATCATAGCAAACAAGCAACTACAAAGGGTCAGGACCATAAAACCAAGATCCCAGGAAAAGAGACAGCAATTCAGCACAAACAATTCACTTCCAAATCAAAGGACCTGAAAAAGTATAAGAAAGGGATTTTCTTTCCCACTTATTAGATTAATCCTAGGAACTCTTTGAGATTTCTTTTTACCTGCCTTCCTATTAATAAACTGATTCTGACTTTCAACGCAGCTGACCAAATAATTTTGCATTTCTCCCAGCCGGGAAATTTGAATCCACAAAAGGAAAGAATTTTGCCTATTCCTTAAAGGGCAAGGAATTCTTTTTTCCTTTCCTCAGTATTATACACTGTCATAGGTGGATGTGTCAGGGCAACGCAAAGATACATTTGATATTCCAGAGGTATTATCTCTCCTAGTTTTTTTTTTTCTTTCTTAGCATTTTTCCTGAAGATGCCAGGTGCACTTTTTTAGATCAGCCAAATGTTGGTTCAGTGATTATGACAGAAATTGACCAACCAGCTTGTCATCTAAGTGTGATATTATCTCTACTAATATGTTGAAATAAAAGGAGACTTGTGGCATATTAGCATTTAATCCAACTGAATCCAAGTGAAATTCAGTGGATACCAAAACACACATTTTCATGAACATTTCTTGTTCATTTTTTTTTGTCCACTAGTAATTTCAGCAGATTATTTTGGCCATTATCTATCCATGTACTAATGTTGTACTCACAAGAATATCCTCAAATACATTCTACATTATGTGTATACATATGCACAGATGTACATGTGTGCCTCTGAGATAGTGTTGGTTCCTGGTGAGTGCCTGGACAAATCCCTGCAGTTTTCTTGGCAAGATTTCAGAAGAGGTTTGTTTTTGCCTGCTTCCTAGGGCTGAAAGAGAGACCCAGTTGGCTTTGTGCCAAAGGCAGCACTAAAATTCACAGTCTCCCAGTTTCTAGATTATTGCCTTAAACTGGATCTCATTCTACATGATATAACTCTACAGTATTCATTTAACAATTTAGCCATGTTTTTATCGATGGTTGTGAGCCTCTTAGAGTCACAGTATGAGATAGGTAAACATATAAGTCCTGTAAATAAACAAATGGAATTGTGGGTTAATATTTATGTAATTGAGGTTGATTAAGAAAAGTTCACAGAACCTGCCTATATGAATTTATTTGCTGCTGGGTAAATATCTTTTTGACATGACATTGAATTTATATTTGATCTCAGTTGTTTTGGTTGTATTCATGAATCCATTCCTAATATATTTCCTCTATTTATACAAATTTCTCCTTGGATACAGCATTGAAAATAGATGATTTTAAAAAAGGGTGTATCTTTAAGATTAAATATGTACCTTTCTGTATACCTTCCATTTTCACCAGTGCCTCTTTTTCTGGGTTTTTGGATCAGAATGAACAGAGTTCCCAATCAAAAGGGTTTTTAATATATTTTACTTTGTTATTTTTTTTTGCTTTAGGTAGTTTTTAATGTTCCTTGTTCTTTTTTATTTCTTGATTCTTATGCTTTTGTATTTGGTCTCCAGAATCATGTTGTCTACGTTAGGCAGCCATATCAATGCTTCAAACAAAAAACAAATACTGATTTTAATAATATTTGAATTGGTGTAATGTTAATGCTTTAATATTTTAATTATTTTTTACTTTCTTTATAATGTGCAAGCTACCCAGAGGCACCTTGTGAAGGGAGGTGGGCAGCATACACATTTAATAACTAAAATAAAAATTGATCTGATGCAATTTTTCCCCCAAACATGCATAAAGTACTCTAACAGAAAGGACTGTTAAGCATTCTTTGAATTTAACACGCACGTTTTCAGCATTTGGCTGAGAATTGGGGATAGAGCTGAACAGTGAAGTCTTTCTACCCTGACAAATACTACTAGTAAATTAAAAGGACAGATTTTCCCCTAAGAACCTCAAAGGTTGTTTGTTGGCTAGTTTGCCTGCTGGTGTCCTAGAGCCCACTATGGACAACCAAATCTGATGAAATTCTAGCCTAATTGATCAGAGCTGGGAAAAAAATTAATTATCCAGGAGCAAACAGAAGGAAAAAAGTGAGAAGAAAGATAGTAAAGATAAGAAGAGAATGAGTTCAGGCAGGCAGGAGCTTTTAATACCTTCTGTTTTGTGGAGGCTGAGGGAGACATCCCCTCCAGTGGTTAACTTCTGCACCGTGTGATTCATCAGGACAGGGACAGATACTGGAGCAGAAGAAATAACACAATCTGCAAATCAAAAGCTCAGTATATAAGATCACGAAGAAACCCCCCCCCAACTCTTCTTTTACCCATAGGTTTTCTTGCTTTCAGAGGACACGTCTGTAGTAAGATCTTATTCGTTATATACATCTGTCACAGATCTATGTATTCCACTTGCTACTTCACTAGCTATACATCTGCCTACTTCAGTTGAAAAGCACATGACAAAATGCCAGACACTAGTAGGTTGAAAGTGGTTACAGCAAAACAGGACTTTGACTTTGATTTCCAGCTGGAGCTTTAGAGCAGGAATGGAGCATTTGACTGTTTGCAACATGCTGAAGAAGCCACAGCCCTTCTTGGAATATTAGAGCTACGTCACTTGGCTGCTTTAAGGTGGTCTGCATGGGTGCATTTATACTCCCATAAGCTCTAATGCATCTTTTGGCAATTAAATTCAAAGTGTTGCACAATCTTAAGCAGTATTGCAGTAAAAAAACCCCACTTCTTTTATCTCTATATTCCAATACAAATAAATCCGACCATACAGGTATCAAAAACAGGATAATATAAAAGACCCTGAGAACTAGTGGCTGCATTAAGTAGATCTGTAGAAAGGCTCTCTCAGCCTCTTGGCTAATCAGTTATATTTTGTGAGATGTGCAGCTATATAAATATGCACATTCTTTCAGCAGATTGAAATTTCCTTCTAGCCTAATGGAGGTTTTCAGAAATGGCACACCTGTAACAGCACGGAGTTTATGCTGTTGCTTGCTAGCTGTAGGAATTCTTTGCAGGGAGCCTTCACAATTACTTCATTTCTGCAAAAAGGGAATCTGTCTCATATTTCATATCACAGTTTACTCCAATGCAATGCCCTCTAAATAAGACACATTAAAAATCCCATCCTACCATAATTCTGAAACTTTTAATATGTTGTACTCTCCTTGCTTTTTAATCATAATATTAATATTTTTACTTGGTTTATTTTTAGATTACTGTTCTATAGGTTTTTTGTTAATTGTAAGACATTCAGAATTAAATTTTGTGAGATGTGCAACTATATAAATATGACAAACGAAGAAATGAATAAACAAAATATTCCTTCAAGTCACTTCTCCCTGCCCCCTCCAGCACTTGTGATCCCCAGATCATGAAAAGTACCATTTTTCTTCTGTCTTTTCAGCAGAAGGATAATAATCACAACGCTCAGAAAAAGGAGAAAACCCAGAATGATGCAGGTGATCCGCAAGTTCCAATCTGATGATATTACTTTCCATTCTTCAGGAGTTGTTAAAGCTGCAAATGGAAACATTGATAGAAATGAGAAAATGGAAGAAGAAAGCTGCTTTCTGAAGCTGTGTACAGGTAGTCCTTGACTTACAACCACAACTGAATTCAGAATTTAAGGCCCTGTCACATTGGCCGACGGATGCAAAACGTTTGTAAAAAGGACACAGCGGACGAGAAAATGCTCCATCCATTGTTATCCGCTCTCAAAAGTGCCCCAAATTTGCATAAGCAGAGCGGACAACAATGGAAAGAAACGGATGGGGGGAGGATGTAGAGGGGATGGAAAGCGGATGCTCCATGGAAGCCTAGCAGATGGAAGTGGATGGGAGCAGATGGCACCATCCCCAAGGCTTCCGGGGGAGCCACAGCGAAGCGGACGCCCGCAGCAGAAAGAGCGGATGCCGAGCGGATGCCGAGCGGATGCCGAGCGGATGAAAGCGGATGCAGATGCTGCTCAGGCTCGCTCTTCTGGTGCTGGAGCTGCTCCTGGTTGCTCCTGGTGCTGGTGCTTCTGCTGCGTGCTTACTCTGCTGGCACTGCTCCTGGTGCTGGGGCTTCTGCTGGGGCTTACTCTGCTGGCGCTGCTCCTGGTCCTGCTGGTCCTGCTGGTGCTCCTGGTCCTGCTGCTGATCCTGGTCCTGCTGGTGCTGCTGGCGCTGCTGGTGCTTACTCTGCTGCTGCTGATCCTGGTCCTGCTGGTCCTGCTGGCGCTGCTGGGCTTACTCTGCTGGTGCTGCTCCTGGTCCCGCTGGTGCTGCTGGTCCTTGCTTTTGCTGCTACTGTTGTTGTTGTTGCTGCTGCTGCTGCTGCTGGTGTGGAGAAGCAGCCCCTACAATCTCGAAGCCCCTCTGATGAGGGCCCATATGACCCTGCCAAAGGGAGGAAGAGGCAGACGCGTAAACGGGAGAGGAGGCAATACACCAATAGAAGAGGAACATGAGGAGGAGGTTGCTGGAATGGCTGAGAAGAACGAGTATTATGGCGGAAGGACACAGGCCTATCGAGACACCAAAAGGAAGCAGGCTGCTTTGGAGAGAGAAGGCGGAGAGCCTGGGCTACACTTTGGAGGTGCTCCTCGGCTGGTGGAAGCACATGCACTGGTACAGAAGCTGCACTCAAGAAATCTGGCCAGGCCGCGATCAAGCTGATGGACCAAGAGACCTACGTGATGGCCAAGTGCAGCTTCTTGGAGGGTGAGATCCGCCACCGAGGAGCAGCCCTCTCACAACCCTCTCTCTCAGGCAGCCTGCTGAGAGCCAGTCCTTCTTCTGGCCAAGAGTCAGCTCCTGTGTACAGGCAGGTATCTGTGGAGCGTGCCACGACGGAGACCCCCCGACAGCAAGGAGAGGGCACTTCCACCAGAAGACCAACTCACACCACCCCAGCTCCACCTCCACAGAAAGCAGGGCAGAGAGCCAGACCGGAGGGGCAGAGCCACACTGTCCTGCTGGAGATCAGGGACACCATCAGAAGCGCCGTAGATCTCCTCTCTCAGCTGGTAACACCGACGTCCCATCCTCCAACTGCAAGCCCTTCCTCACTACGTCAACCAGACCCTCATGAACATGTCGGAACCACAGTACCAGGTGGTGAAGGAAAGGATCACCGATCTTCTTCACAACCCTCCAGACCAAGCTGAACCTGCTCCCACCAGTCCAGGTCTACTCCTCTACCCCAGGCAATGTCACAGCCCTTCCAAGGTTTCAACAGCCCCTCACCTACCAAGGCTATGGCTACCAGGAGCTCCAGCAGCACAGGCAGCCTCTCCCAGTCCAGGCACAGGTACATCGAACACCACCGGTGCCACCAATGCCACTGATGGCCACCCACGCCATTGATGCCACGCCATGCCACCGATGCCACCCACGCCACGATGCCACCGATGCCAACCCATGCCACCCATGCCACAGATGCCACTGTATGCCTCACCTCTGCTCAGCTGCAGACAGACATCCCCACTACACTGCCTCCTTCCTCCACCCCACAGCCAAGCCCGGCCTCAGAAATCTGTCATCGGTATTGTGGGCTGACACCCCATGTCCTGGAGGAAGGGGGCTCTCAACATCACGGGGCTGAGCCAGCTCTACTGAGAGCTTCCTCCCACACACAGTCCCCTGTTGTTCCTCTCAGCGGCAGGCACCCCAATATGCCTCAGACCAGCACTCCAGCAGAAGCCACCTCCACAGCACCTGGACCCTTCACCCCTGAGACTGGGCACGCCTCAGAGTGACCAAGAAGAGTGCCAGAGACTGGGTGGCTACCTGTTGACTTTATTTTTGCCTTTGGACACTTTGACTTGGATCTTTTTCTTTTACAGCTTGTTATTAATAAAGATTGTCTTTGCTTCACACACTTGCTTCATTTATTTTAGTCAATAAAGTCTTGGTGGAAACTTTTAGAAATGGTTTAAGCCTCTTGCATGTTGTGGATGGGTTAAGATAGAAGTGGGATGGGCAGGTGATACCTTTGGGATGCGTTAAGATAGCTAATGGGATGGGCCAGGGATACCTTGTGGATGGGTAAAAGCTTTGGGATGGGCAGGGATACCTTTGGGATGAGGTAATAGCTGTGGGATGGGCAGGATACCTTTGGGATAGGTAAGGATAGCTGTGGGTTAGATAAACCTTCTAGTGCAAGCATAGTGGGACTGTATGGTCCACCCTCCCAAGTGGCACACCTTTGGCCCTTTTTTATCAATAACAATGTAATCATTGATCCACACATTCAACATAAACAACAACTCTTTGTTAAATGCCCTGTTCATTGTAGGCCACCCAACATACATGGCACATCTCATCAGTGTTTATGCACAGCCTCAAGGAAGCATCCATTAAGCATCTATCATCCTGTCTGCCACATCCACTGCTTCCAGCTGGGAGTTTGCACCAGTGTTTCAGGAGGTTGCGCTGCCTTCTTCCCTTCACGTGAGGCTCTGTTGGGGCCTTGCACATCCTCAGTGTCTGTCAGGTTTCGCCCTTGCCTCCATTCCCCAGGCTCCATGTCCCCATTGCCTTGTTGGAGGTCCACGAGCCTTGTTCTGCAAGACTGGGGTTAGCAGTGTGCGCATGAGATTTGTGTAGGATGCAACAAGCTTCCACGACCTCCTCACGGTCTCTGGCGATGTTGTATGGTGGTGAGAGTACCTGGAACTGTTGGCAGGATGCCAAAGGCGTTCTCCACCACCGCCTTGCCCCTGGGATAGCCTTGTAGTTGAAGATCCTCTCTTCACGGGTGAGGAGTCAGAAGTGTAGGGCGCTTCCATGAGGTAGCGGTTCTGAGGGAGAAGGCGTCATCCCCCACAATGAAGTAGGGCACATCTTGCATGTTGTTAGGCAGAGGGTCTGGATCTGGGGAAGCCCATGATGAGTTGCGTTCCAACCCCTTCCTTGTGAGGTCACTGGCGTTGTATACCTGGGCATCTGAAGCTGACCCGTTGCCGGAAGCATCGATGTACATGAAACTGTAGTCGCATCGACCATGGCAAAGAGGATGATACCGAAAGAAGCCTTTATATTGAAATAAGTGGGAAGCCCCGACTTGGCTAGAGAGAGCTTTTGCAGACCACCTGGTCGCTTCCCAAATCTATGGCTCCAGATGTAGTGTGGGGGAAAGTTCCACTTCTGATTACCAACTGCTCTGCCCAAACTTTCTTCCAGCCTTCTTCACAGTGGAGGGGCACTGGAGGAGGCTCGCTCCAGGTACTCGTTGCATGCATGGCCCGGCACCTACACCTCATGACCACATTGCTGGATGTGTTTGGATGTTTGGCGTCCCTCCAGCCGCATACTTGCAAGTGCTCCTGTTAGGTGGTCCTGCAGGCAAACGAAGGAGGTGGCGCAGAGTCCAGCTGCCACCTTGAGCACCCAAGGGTCCAGGCTGGCGGCCGGTCCACGGGTGGTGCTCTGCTTGGGTCAACACTCGGGTTGTCAAGACCCTCAGAACTGCGTCAAACATGCGCCTGAGGCATTCGCTTACATGAGTTCTTTAATGGCCAGGGCAGAGGTCTTCGTTTCCTCAGTCTTCCACCATCGTCTTGTGCTCACAGTCTCCCTACTTCCTCTCTTCCCCCAATCCACTTATCGACCCAGACACTTCTTTGGTCCGCTCTGCTTTTCTTGCGCGCGTAGAACAGGTGAAAGTGCACTGTAGATGTGTTTCTCACTGTTGTAGAATGATGGTTGCTACCAAAGAGGTGTTTAGATGATTCCTATGGTGTGACATATGACTGGATGCCTGAACTTGTAACGTGCGACAAGAGCAAATGGAGGACTGTGAAGATGGGTCTGCCACCGCAAGGGGTTGCTGGATGTGAAAGTCGAGATCCAGGTGAGTTGCTCCCCTTTTTATAGGCCAAATATAGGTTTCCCTATGTGTCCTTTTGCATCCCTAGACATCCTCTATACGCACACTACCTTTAATATCTGAGATTAGGTCCCTCGGCGAACGTTTTTTCCGTTTGTAAATGCTTCTGTTATGCGAGCTAGCATCCGCTTTCATCCTTTCGCTCTGCGTCCCGTGTATTTACGGAACGTCTGCGCGTCCGTTTTCGCTTACATCCCCTTTAGCACATTCCTGTATAACTACTCATATAAGCTGATTGAGTTGTCTGGCTTAGTGGGATGCGCATCCAGGTCGGTATGTCCTAGCGGAGATTATAATGCGACCTATGCGCGTAACAGATGAAAGGGTCACACACGATGTAGAACGGAAGTTTCCCCGTATGCGTTGCTTGATGCAGAGATAGGACGCGTTGGATACATTTCCATCTTCAAAAGTTGTGAATGCAGCTCAAACTTTTTGACAGATGGAACCTCAGTCGACAGAGTTCGTTATGCTGGACGGATTAGAGAGAAGAAAAATGGTACGCAGTGAGTACAGAACGGATGCATCGCGTTAACAACGGATTGGCAAGTATGTTCTTCTCCAATTTTACATCCTCTTTCCATCCGTTGGTGCAGTGTGACATGGGCTTTAACAAAACCAACTGCATAGGGTGATTTTACTGCAGAGAAAAATGAGGGCAGAATCTGTAGGTAATCAGCCTTGAGGTTTTGGAAAAGAGACGGGGTAAATATTTTTGTTTGTTTCTTTGTACCTTAATTATTTTTACAAATGATTTAAGGCAGCAAACATATGCAACACATTTTTTTTCTCCTATTTTTTTTTCACAGCAACCCTGTGAGATGAATTGGACTGAAAGAGAGTGACCGGCGGAAGATCACCAGGTGTCTTTCATGGTTAAGGTGGGACTTGAACTCATGGTTTCTCGTTTTCTAGGCTGGTGCCTTAATCACTAGACCAAACCGGATCTCTTTTACTCTATTTTCTATTTAATATAATAAAATGATTACTCCCTTTCATCTCATATCTAAAATATACAGCTCTTACTTTTCACTCATGAGAATTTCTCCAAATATTTTCTTTATTTAAAAAGAAAATCTGAAAAACAATTTCTGTAACATCAGATTAAATGAGAATCCAGGGAACAGAAAATTCAGAAGAGATCTCTAGTACAGTGTCAAAAAAGATGCCCATAAAATGTTATGGTACTGTTTTTATTACAATAACATACCCAGCTAAGCACACAAACCTGATCTGTAAGTACCAACATCACCTTGAAGACATAGACTAAGAATGGGGTTGAGTAAGGGAGATGGTTTGACAGAAGTCTAGTCAAAAAGTAGCAGTAGCTTTTATCTGAAAAATAATGTGGAACACTATAGAAAAACCCAAGGATTATTAAATAACATTGATTTTATCAGGATATCCTGAAAGACCCCATGAATAAGACCAGACAATTTCACAATAGAACAATACAAGTATTTCTACTTGCAGCACCCACAGAAAGCCATGATGAGACTAACATGGTAGACACACAATGAAATCATATGCACCCATGACACATCTGCATTCTGATATCTGATGCAAGTATGTTAAACAGTAGGATTTATATGAAGTTGTTCCCATGCATGAGCCATCATAGGCTTTGCCTACAAACCATGCTGAAAACATTTTCAACAGCTGGAAACAGGCAAGCCAAACCACAGCAGCCAAAGAGGCACAAGTTGTTTACCCCACTCATTTCTCAGTTTATCTTCGTTTAGAAAGGTGTCTATTACAACTGAAACACTACTTGGGAGGATAATACAAGATCAGAAGGTCAAGTTCTCCTACACTGTTGGGCAATATAAAAAACATACTGTAAGTTTGCTTTTTGTTCCTCAAAAATTGTTCATTTTTATTTTTATCTAACATTATGCTTGTTTGGACATGGATATCTGGTAGAAAAAGTATCATTAAAAAGAACATAGGTTGAACAATTTCTCCTTATTCACTTATTGCATTAATATATTGCTAAATACCTTTAGCCAGATATTCAGCTGCTGCCGTCATATCAGGATATGAACTATACAATCAGATATATGATTGTAAGCCACCCAGAGTTACCCTGGGTAAGATGAGTGGCCAATACATTTTACAGATAACAAACAAACCAAATTTTTGCTCTCTCCAGTATTGAAGCTCCAGATTGAGCTCTTACCTTTTTTCCCTTCCCTTTTCCCCCCATATTTATTTATTTCTTCCTTGGGTGGAACATATTTTTCAGTTGTCCCTTCCCTTTCCAGGACCCTTATATTCAATGCTGCTCATTTAGTGACAGCCAGGGTAACAATTAGATTTGCACAGATAGAGTGGGAGGTCAACATTTTTAGTTATAATTATTGATTATTGAACAATGTTATTTATTAAAACTAAAGTGGTATATTTATTTCTTGTTTAACCTTCAGATCAATTAAATGAATACAGGTAGTCCTCAAGTTATGACCATAACCGAGCCTAAAATTTATGTTGCTAAGTGAAACATTTGTTAAGTGAGTTTTGCCCCATTTTCTGACTTTTCTTGCCACACTCATTAAGTGAATCATTGTATTTGTTAAGTTAGTAATATGGTTGTAAGAGAATCTGGATTCCCCTATTGACTTTGCTTGTCAGAAGATTGCCAAAGCTGATCCCATGACCCTGGGACCCTGCAACCTTCATAAAGATGAATTCAAATGCTAAGCATCTGAATTTTCATCACATGACCATGAGGATGCTGCAATGGTTGTGTGACAAACAGTCATAAGTCACTTTTTTTAGTGCTGTTGTAACTTTGAATGGTCACTAAATGAACTGCTGAAAGTCGAGGACAACCTGTATATTGATTCGGGGAGTTGTAGAAATGTATTTATGATTCTAGGTATCATTCTAATGCAAATCTTATGAAGCACTGATTCAATCTAGTAGCAAATGTCAGTCAGTTTGAAATTTTGCTTCTGGCTTTTATACCATTAAGATGAATTGGGACTAAGATAAAAGATATATATCTTTTATCTAAATTGAGAAAGAAAGAAAAAACACTGCTCAAAGTGAATTTGCATGCTGTAATCTCTTCATAAGCAGGCACTCTACAATGACTTTATTTAAGCAACTGCATTGTGTGCAGCTGAAGTACTTTAAAGAGATTCTACTTACTTATACTGGGTAGATGGGAGACTGAAGTCACAGTTTCTCTTTCTGTTGTATCTGTCGGTGTCTGGATAGCCAATGAGCCTGAAATTATAAAATTATACAGAAAAATTAAAAATAAAACCAGTGAACACTGAAGAAGTGAATCAGTGTCAGATTTTTATTGAAATTTTTACAATGAGCATAAAAACTAACACAAACTAGTAACAGGTAAAGGCAGATAAGCGGAAAAAAGTCAAAATGCAGAAAGAAATAATAGAAAGAAATAGAAAGAAACATTTTCTTATTTCCTTTGCAGTGAATATAAGTACAAATTACATAGTTATTTCTTATGCCTTGATTACAAAAGAAAGTTCACTCTTTTTTATTATTCAGGTTTGTTTTTTAATCACTGAACCACAAATCATAAATGATTTTTTTTCAATTTTATTCAAAAAGTCTATAAGGGGTTTACAGTCAACCATAAATGTAGACACAGTTTACTCTCTATAATCAAAGAAATTAATTTGGCAGTCTCCACAAGTTCCATCATCTTCATCAACCAGTTTCAAATTTAGACAAATAAGGATATGCTGAGTCTTAGCTTTCCCAGACTATATATTCTAAAATAATTGTGTGCTTCAAGAAGAAACAGAATTCTCCTGGGGAAAGCAAACCTTAACTCCAGAGCCTCAGAATCACAGAGCATGTATGGGCTTTGCACCATGAACATTGTTGTATGGATCAATAGACCAGAATCAATAAGGGAATGAAGCACATCAGACATCTGATGTGGATCACATGGAGCAAAACAACCTTTCCAATCAAAGCCAGCTGAAACCTCCTACAGACCACAATAGCTAATATGATAGCAGGTTTCTCACTTTCCAAACAAGCTACTTCGGCTAACCTGTCACACATTTGCAAATTAGGACATTTGCAGATGGTAATGGCAAGACAGTTGCCAAGTGGCCCCTCAAGTGCCCTTGCCAGAAAAACCAACAGCCTCATTGTATGAATTATAGGCTGTAGCAAAAAAAAATAAATCATAATTACCATCATGCAGCACTGATATGTAAGAAGACAGAAGAGATGGCATTGATGCCTCTGTCTTTTAATTTAATCCTTGCCATTTGCCTTTATTTTACCTATCTACTTCTATTAATCTTCCCTGCTTTTTTGTTCTTCTCTTTTCCTTTCCTTTTCAGGTTTAAGAGCACAGCTATACACCTACTGTTTCCCTGTGTTTTTAATTCTGCTGACCCGAAGTGTGGAAACAAAGAGCAAGTATATGCATGGATAGGATACTCACTGGTCCTGCAGTGGCCAAAAAAAACCCCCAAAACAACCCACTCCATTTCACATTATAGGTAAAGAAAATCATTTGCCTATACTCCTATACCCCTATTACTTCACATTTCATTTGTCTGACTGTCTGCCAAAAAATCCTGGCAGCTCCCCTGGAGGCTTAAGAACTGTCAAGCCACCTTTCCCCTTGAAAGACCTGCTAGCATGGCTGCAGCCTAAGTGCCAAGTAGTGGGGTGTGAATGGAATTCTGTAAGCAAGGAAAGGTTGGTCTATATAAGTTCGACAGAGCTGCAATGTGGCCAAAAAAGCAAACCAGATTCCTGGCTGGGGACCCTCCTTTCAAAGACATTCAGATTTCAAATACTCAACACTAATGCTAATACTCGGCACAAATCAGCTCAGCGACTGAACAGGAATGATGCCACAGGGACACAAAAATAATGCACAGAACAATGCATGTATTGTGTGAAAAGATACCTTAAGTGCAGGATGGACAATATTATTGTTAGCAAGAGACACGGTTGATTGAATTGCCATTATGCCCAAAAACTCAATACATGGCTCAGCTTGTATCACTCAATAAATATCAGCTTGTATCAACACAAGTAGAATGCCAAATATCTGTCTTAGGTTTTGTGTTATATTTGGACTTTAAACAAAGCAATCTGGGGACATTTATCAAATTCGCAGATGACACAGAACTAAGTGACTTAACAGTACAAAATGCAGAATCAAGGGCAGAATTCAAAACAATTCTGACAAATGGAACCCTGGACCCAAAGCTATTCAAATGAAATTCAAGAGAGAAATATAAAGTTCTAACAACTTGAATAGTAAAATATCAGAACTGTAAGGTCAGCTAGGATACAATAAATGTAAAAAGAATTTAATTTTCCTAGTAGCTCACAAGCTGAACACAGTCCTTTTCAGTCAGGGTTAAAACCTGAGCATGGAAGGTTGGGGACTAAACCCACATTGCTACTCTTGTAGGTTACTGATGATGATGTTTTAAAAGGGGGAGAGTGACCCTATAGTATTCCTCTGTGTGGTCAGTTGAGGTGGGGGGGAACTATATAAGCTGTAGAGCTCTTCTATATGGGTGTAGAGACCTGGAGAGATGACCTTGAAGCAAATATTCAGCAGCCATCACTAAACAAAAAAAAAAAAACAGAAGCATTCTTTANAAAAAAAAAAAACAGAAGCATTCTTTATGTCCTGGGAAGGGAGAGAGTATTGAGAAGAGGCTTAAAACTCCCTGATTCACTAGAATATAAGCAGAAGGGGAGAAAAAACACAATCAGACTCTCAGGATTTTGTTACTATAGCCTATCGTGATAACGCACAGTTCTAGTCTTCTTGTGGTGTTACTTTCATGCCCTGGTTTACCTTGTAATGGGCTAGTAATGAGATGCCACAGGCTCTCTCCTATCTTATGTAACATAAAAACACTGGAAAATTTGTTCAAGTATTTAGAGTAAGGTATTGCAGAGACCATAGAGATGATCTTGGAGAAACTAAGCTGAGATGATGGTTGCAACAATATGTTCCCTGAGAAAGAAATTGAGACTGACTACTCACTAATTCACTAGTATAAAAGGGAGAGAAAAACTCAGTCAGGGTTTCAAGATTCTGTTGCTATAACTTATCTCAATAAAATCTAGTTCCAGTCATTCATGGAGTCTTTTTTTCTGTCATGATTTACCTCATAGATACATTTGTACTTCAGAATGTGTGGGTGATGCAATAAAAGTCTTGACCTGTGTCTGGAGGCTATTTTGGCCTTGATGGAGAGAAACAGGTTTAAAGTCAAAGTTAATAAAATAAGGCAGTTATGGCTTCAGAAGCAACTTTATTCTGAGGGGAGGGGGTACCATCTTTTGCTCTAGACAAAGATTTGTGGTGAAATATTGCTGCTTAAAATGGTAATGTGGTGTTTGGCTGTGTTAAAAGAAGCACAGTGTACAAGGTCTTAAGAACTAATTATTTACTTCTATTCTACACTGGTCAGGCTGAAGGCATACCACCAAGTCCAGTTTTAATGTTACATTTTAATAAGGATTTGAAGAATCTGGAAACTGAGTTTTACAAGTTATGACCCAATGACTAATATATTTTTAGTCTTTAGAAGAGTATACTGAAAGTAGACATAATCTAGACATGATAGGCTAAGTATTTATTTATTTAGCAAATGTATATGGCCACTGAACTTGTTCCTACTGACTTTGGGTGGTTTATAAAAATAAAAACCCCAATACAAAAGCTAATTTGAAATCTGAAGTGTTAAATTAAGCAGAGGGCAGATCAGATGTATCTCCTATTATTTTAGAAAGCAAGATTAAAAGCATTACAAAGGAAACTGAAGATTTTGCCTAAGCATTAGTGGAAACTTCCAGATAATAAAATGTATTCAGCACTACTTCAGAAAATGAGGATTTTTCTTCATTGGACAATCCACTATTTTTCCCCAATGAATAAAACAAATTCACAAAACCATTTTGTAATAATTCATATTAAACCTGACACAAATCTTCCTCTAATTTTTAATTAAAGTAGCTATAAATCTAATTTAAATAATCTTCTGACTGCTAGCTAGTTGGTGTTCATGGACACACTCTGTTAGTCTTTTGCCTGCCTGTCTTATTTAATGTCTGTTTGTCCTTTGACTCTTCATGATAGATGACTCCTGTTTTTTTATTCTTGAGCTACTGGATCTTTTGATTTACTTAAGATATTTTGGAGGCTTTAGTTACTTGTTCCTGAGATTTTTTGACATATGACAATGTTAGCCTTTTTATAGCTTGCATTGACTGTGTTGAAATGGGTTGAGTGGCCAGGCATTTTTTGATAAAGTTGTGTGGGTATCCATTTTGTTGGAAGGTGTTGTAGTGATGGTCTGTTTCCTTTTGCTGGTGGTCTGAGTTTCTCCAGTGCATTTGTATTCATTTGAATAAAGTTGTTACACAGCTCCTCTTGCAGGAGGTTGCATTGTTACTTTGATGGTGAAGCACTTGGTTTAGTGTGGGTAAATTTTTGATAAAGATCTGTTTCTAATTTGCTGCCATTTCCTGTGCTGATGAGGACATCCAGGAAGGGAATGTGTTGTTTTCTTCTTCCCTTGTGAATTTAATCCTTTGAAGACCACGCTGATTGTTTCATGTGTCTTCTCCAATCATTCCTTTCTTTATTACAACAAAGGTGTCATCTACATACTGGATCCATATTTTGGGTTGTATGTATCGGAATGCTATAGTTTCTAAATTCTATATTACCCTGTCTGCTATGAGTCCTGAGGGTGTGAGCCCAAGGGTGACCCACTAATTTATTGCTGTAGTTGTCTATCAAATTGAAAATAGCTAGTGAGTCAAAACTTGATGAGATCCATGATTCTGAGTTTTTCAATCTTAGTATATTTGGTTAGACTGGATACATTGTGTAGTATTGCTGCCATGGATTTTATTTTATTTTTTGCTAGTCCTGGGTCTATGGATGTATAGAGTGCTGTAACACTAAATGATACATAATCTCACCTTCTCCTATTATTATTATTATCTCCTATTTTCTGAAGATACTTTAGTGAGGAATTGATATCAATATTTATCTCCTGGTTGTCATGGCAAAGAATCTCCTCTGTTTCCAGCAAAGCATCCTTTTGACTCTCCATAGAGCTTCACTCACATTTAATTCAAAGCCAGTACCATTCCTCTTCAGGCCTTCTACAATATTTGAATCTTTGAAGAAGTGAGTGTGAGGCTCCTTTGAGGACCCATCTCTTTTGAGAGTGAGACCTTTGTATCTTCAGACAAAGTGATTTTAGCTATGGGCTAAGGTGACATCAGTACATGGTGGCTTATTGATAAAGTAGTGCATGGATAGTCCTGGATTTACCTTGGCTTAGGAACCTACATCCTCCCTTTTGGAATTCATGAGACAGGCAGATTCTGTATAATGCATGCAGCCTCGCAAATACACAGATTCTGATCCATGAAAGGCTTTAAAAATGATAGCCAGCAGCTTAAATTGTAGCCAATAGCATGTTGATAATCAGGGCAGCTCCTGTGAAGCTATTATGTAGATGCAATGAGTCAAACTGGTTACAACCTGGGTTAATGCATTTGGGACAATTAAAGTTTCTAGATGATCTTCAAGGGCAATTTCATGTGTAATGAATTGCAGTTATCCAAACATGAAGTGATAAGGACATCACTAACAATAGAGCCTCTTGATTCAGAAAAGATCCCAACTTATGCATAAAGCACAGTTGTGTATAAGCCCACCTGGACATGGCCTTCATTTGCCCTTAAAGAGGGGAGCCATGACTGGGAACTAACTCTGCACAATTCTGCCCCAAACTAAAGACAAAGTATTTACATTATAAGATGGCTTCCAAATCAGTAGCGTCTTGGGGATTAAATCTGAGTTTGATTCATGCCATCCAGATACTAAAAGCCTCCAGAGTGTCACCTATATATTGATGGTACCACATTCAATGCCAAGGGATGGTCTTCCAAATCATTTTCATGTAGTTGTTAAATAATTTGGAGATGAAGGTAGAGATCTCAGGAACCTACAATACAGAGCCTCTACATTTCACTCTCATCCATCCACGAGTGCAGTGGTTCTCAGCCTGTGGCCTATGGACCTTTAGGGGCCACAAAGGCTTGAAGAAACATTATTATTTATATTTTGAGTTAAGTCTTTGTGGTGCATGATCATGGTCCTTGGCTGTAAAAGGTATTTAAAGGGGGTCTGTGGTGAAGAAATGGTTGAGAACCACAGCATGAGTGCAAGTATGCTCAGGGAAGAAAAGAATCCATGTATAACAGTGTCCCCGCCCAGGGGTGAGATCCTACCCGCCCAACAACCGGTTCAGTGAGAACGCACTGCATGTGCATGTGCAGTACTTGCAAAAAAATATCTCCTGCAAAGCAATCACCATCTCCTGCTGACACGTGGCACTTAGCTATGCTGCACAAAGCAACTAAGGTAAAAATAAAGGACAGCTTTAGAGCCCAGGCGGGTGGGTGGGCCCAACTGAAGAAAAAATCTTCTGAGAGAACTGTTCGGTGTCAGCTGCTCTTTAGAGCTACTGATTCTATAGAACTGGGCTGAACCGGTAGAATCCCAACCCTGGTCCCCCCCACACGTATCCCCCCATAGGCAATCCAAAGGAATACTATGACCTACGATATTGGATGTTGCACAGAGGGTGGGGAGGGTTACACTTCTCCTATCCTGTCCTGCCATAGATCACCAACATAAGCTATCGGTGCTATCTGGGTCCCATATCTAGGCCTCAATCCCAATGAACATTAATTAAACATGAACACAAACAACAGAAATTTAGTTAAGTTCCATTCACAAACCTAAACAAATCACAGCGGCATCTTTTTTGTGTCCACAGTTATGGCTCTTCTTGGATAGACAGTCCCACAGATACAATTCGTTCCCCAAGCATTTCACTTCATTCATATGGATGGGTCTTGTCCCATTTTGGAAATGAGAGCTATTGAGAGCCTCAGCGGCTGAACCACAACCAAGTTGCTGACACACAACTTCAGCATCAGCCAGATCCCATTTGTCACCACATACTGTGCCCCAGATACCCATGACTTCCAACTCGACTCTGCCTGAACAGTTGCTTCCTCCATTCATCAGACGTAATTTTTTAATTTCTGCAAGATAAGAAGTTGAGATATTAAAGACAATCAGAAGTCATGCACCTTGAATTGCAATGTAAGTCTTGACAATGTCAATCAAAAAGCACAGTGTAGCTATTCTGGTTTTTTTTTTTTCTTTGACAGATTTTTGGAGATGAGGAAGGATGGAAGAGCTGTGGGATAGTTAGAAATACATGTATGAAACATGATAAGTGCATGATGAAAGTTTCACCTGGAACCATTTCAAACTGGTGTGAAACATGTAATACTTTGAGGATTTCTGAAATAAATGGATAAATGCCTAAGAACAGAGTCCATGGACTTTTTGCCAACTGCTATTTGAAACGATTAATTCTTGAGCCAGTGGAGAACAACACAGGCATGACATTTGCTGCCACCGTTATTGATCTCTGTTCTGCCTGTACCACTTTTGTTTCATGTCACTGTCAGTCATTTGCCTTTCCACGAAGGCAATAGGGCACAAAGCCTAACATATTTCATACATTTTTGATGGTGTAGGAATAAGGGAGGAAAACACAATGTTAGTAACAATACAGCTAAAGAGAGTTTACGTACGTCCCTCGCATGGGCTGGGGACAAGTTGGAGGCTCTATCACAACAAGAACATGTTGCAAGGGTATATTTATGCCATAGTTATGTACAAGTGGAAGAAAGCTTTAAATGACTATAGAAAGAATACAATAGTTTATCTGTATTCCACTTCATACTATCTTATAACCAACCATTCAATGTATGATGAATGATCCATAAGATATTTTCCTTTTCTAATTTCCTATTTGCAGGCAATTACTTGATAGCGATAGTTCCATTTATGCCATGAAGTTTTACTGCCCATCCCAGCAGGAATAGTATGGCACTACATTTATCCCTCCCAGCAACAGAAGTTTAATATTCATTCATCAGTGTCTGCACATAACAGCAGAATGAAGTGATGGTAAAGTGAGTATCAGATGATAAGCAATTGACTTTTTGATCGCTTTGTCATGTATCAAAGTTCCTGCTGATAAAAAAAACCCTACCCATTAGAAAAAAGCTTATTTAAAGTTGACTCTATTGCAGTGTTTCCCAACCTTGGCAACTTTAAGAAGTGCGGACTTTAAGACCCAGAATTCCACAGCCAGCATAAGTGACACATCTTAAAAAGTTGCCAAGGTAGAAAAACACTGCTTTCTCTCTCTTTTTTTTTTAAAGATCAGAGAGTATGGAGAATGTGAAATGCTTACGCCCAGGGGTCCCCAACCACTGGGCCCCAGACCGCTACCAGTCCGTGGATCATTTTGTACCAGGCCGCAAAGAATGAATAATCATGATTAAAATATATATAAAAATATGTTTTTGCTTCCGGGTATCTTATTTTGAAAGACAACCACTTCTGCCCTCGCCTAACTTCTGCACTAACTTCCGCACTAACTTCTGTGCCTAATTTCGCAGACCGCATTGCTAAAGCTAAGAAGCCCTTTACTATCGGAGAAGAATTGATTTTGCTGGTCCGCGAAAAAGTGTTTCTGCGTGAAACCGGTCCCTGGCACATAAAAGGTTGGGGACCACTGCTTTAGCCCATTGTTTCTCCTTCAGGTATCATCATCCAATTCATTCTGTGCTGATTGTGTCAGCCATCTTAAGTACAAAGAAATCAATTGCTTTAACCGCACTAGGGGATCCATCTGAAATATGTTCTGAAAACATCAGAATCCAATTGTTGGGAAATCACTCCAACCTGAATTTTAGCTGAGAGACGTTTTCATGATAATGAGGCGCAGAGGATGGCAAAATGTCTTGAGGATTTGAGAGGGCTTTTGTCCCCTCTTCCAGTTAAGAGCAATATGCAGAAGCATACCTCCTCCATTTCAAAAGAAGTAAACAATTGTTTAAATGCTTAAAAAATGCTTTCCCTTACTTTAGATGGCACTTGAGCATAAAGCAGCAAGCGACGAACAAAATTGCTTTCTACCAGAGCTTTTAATAGCTAAGCAGGTATGAAACTACTGTGGAGAAGAGGCATATGAAAGAACTGTATATTATGATTCACTGCTTTTCTATCACAAATACACATTCTTCAGTTGGGTTGATAAAATGAATGCTCTCAGGTGGATTAACTATTAGCGAGTTCACAATACAGGTAGCCCTCGACTTACAACACTTCTGTTGTGACTGTTCAAAGTAAATAATGGCATTGAAAAAAAGTGACATGACCATTTTTCACACAACCATTGCCACATCCACATGACCACCTGATCAGAATTGAGACACTTGGCAACTGACTCATATTTATGATGGTTGCAATGTCCTGGGCTTATGTGATCACCTTTTGAGACCTTCTGATGAAAGCCAATAGGGAAACCAATATCAGTTAACAACTGTGTCACTAAATTAACTACTGAGTGATTCACTTAGCAATTCTGGCAAGAAAGGTCATAAAATGGGGCAAAACTCACTTAACAAATGTCTCCTTAGCAATGGAAACTTTGGCTCAATTGTGGTCATAAGTCAAGGACTACTTCTATCCCAAAATGGAATCTGCCAAGAACCACACCAGCTTAGGTTGTGGTAGAAATCCCCAACACCACCCAATGGGTCCCCAAAAAGGTCACTAAAAAAGGAATAAAAATCACTCTCCCTCCCTCCCCACCCCAGTCCTCTAATCGGTGAGGTTGGGTAAACACAAACTACCACCCACACAGCTTCCTGCCTCTTTGATAAAAAATGTCACTGAGGTGAGTGTGCATGGAGCACAGGTAACCTCAAATACCACTGCTGAGGTAGACGCCTCTGCCTGGGAAGAATCCCAGTGGGGCACTTAACTATTTTTGTCCAGCAGATTCCCAGGTACACACCGATTGCTACTGCACAACTGAAAATAGGGGTTGTATTCCTGGAAAACACCAGCATAATTTCTCATTCGGCAGTTCATTTTTCAAACAGGAAAACAGATTATATTCCTTGGCAATCAGGAAGAGATGGGATGGATGTAGTAAAAATTGGTCAGCCTGTCCCCATCTGATCTCTATGACATGGATTTTGGAAAGCAATGACAGGGCCAGGCAAACTTCTAAATCAATGATACATCATCATATTTTGGAATGCTATCTATCTATCTTCCATCAATGATCAGAATAAAGCAGTCAGACAAAGGAGATGCCTGGGAGAACCATACAGCTTATTCTGTGCCCCTGAAAAAGTTTATTCCTCTAGGGATGACAGTGGTGCATGGGACATTAAAACTTGGAATTTAAGAGAAAAAGAAGCAGAGAAAATGCAGAGTGAATAAGAAGTTCTTTTGGAAAAGGAGAAGAATAAACAAGGAACAGCCAATAGAGAGAATAGAATTGAAAATGAAGTGATAAATGATTTGGGAGGAAGCTGAACTAAAACAATGCCAGAAGGAGTCTTTTAAAGATTTGAATGTGAATTATAGACACGCTAGTCTGCACTACTAGCTTGCCTCGGCATGAGCCTAGTCCACTGGCCATTTCTTAAGGAAAGGACTGTGTGATGTTGTTTCCTTTCTCCAACTCCAGGTCCACCAGAAAGGCAACCTCTGCACACCATTTCCTGCTACACCACCTAAGTAGTGTTTTTAACTTATGTCAGTCCACACATTTTTCTATTAGCAGAGACAAACATCTCCATTCTGTTTGGTTGTTGAGTATAGTGACAGGAGCAATTTCCAATCACTGCCATCCATGGCCATATTATTTTTACAAGTTCACCAATGAGAAAGTGAAAAGGGTTGCTTTTTCGTTGATAAGTTCAGTAATGGAACAGTGAAAGAGAAGTTTTTCCTCCTCTTCCTCCTCCCTCCTCCTCCTCCAACTGGAAAATGTTCTGCTACTTTTCCCTTCTGACTCTAGTGATAGGAAAAAATAACAGAACTGTAGTGTTTTCCTCTTTTCCCATTGGAGAGATGCTGATGGAAAAAAGTGAGCTATAACAGAGAATCAATGGAGAAGGTTCACTTAAAAGAAATGATGTATTTTCAAGGAATCCCCTACAGAAATGAAAGTGATTCAGACTTGTTTCCCTGACACAGATGAGAAAGATAAAGAAATACAGGGAGGTCCATCAATCAGGGCTCATGGTAAATCCAGGGAAAATGTATCAGGCTATCATCTTGGCCAAAACAGAGAAAATTCAGAAAGGCGTTTCTTAAGCCTGCTTCATCTTATGAATAGAAGCAGAACAGCTTTAAGGTTTTAGTACAGAAAAGCCATAACAATAAATTAAGGAAATGTAGGTCATAAATGCTGTGGAGAAATTGAAAAATGGTAAATATGCAAATACAGAGTAGTGTAATTTGAAACACATTATAATTCATAAATGATTTGCTTATGGAATGGCTGAGCAACTACTGGTAGTAGTATTGCACAAAGCTTGCATATTTGCTTATCAGCCTGGAGAATGATGTTATAGGTAACCCTCGACTTATGACTACAACTGAGCCCAAAAGTTCTATTGCTAAGTGAGACATTGTTATGTGAGTTTTGTCCTATTTTATGATTTTTCTTACCACAGTTGTTAACTCAACCACTGCAGTTGTTAACTTACTAACAATTTGCTGTATTTTTTGCTCCATAAGATGCATCTAGAAAAAACAAGAAGAAAAATATTCTGAACCGTAGCCTGAGAGGTCCTCTCATCTTTATAGCAAAACACACCATAGGTTTAAAAAGGTTCTTTCTAAATAAAGTTTTCCCTCCCATGTTTTTACCTGGTTCTACAGTTGTGCTGCTTCTGGTGGTATTTCTGAGAGCAGGAGGTTCACTTAGCTTAGGCTGGGCTGAAATTAAAACAGAATTTAAAATGAAATATCACCAATATGTCACCACAGTAAACCACTTCCATCCTTAACCTAAAATGATAGAACAACCATCAATAATCTGTAAGAAAGCTGCTGTATCTAATTTAGGACTTGTTCAAATTTGAGAAATAGTATTTAGTACATTTTGAGTAATAAACTCTTTTTTAAAAAAAAAAACCAATCTTACAGTTGGAATATTCTGAAGGCTTTTTCTAGTAGCCAGTACTATTTGTTCAATCGGGATCAAATTGGTCTTATATGCATCAAAGCTTTCAATTCCTCTAGCATTCAATCGGGATCAAAACATTTGAGAAGCTAGCAATTATGTTTCTGAACAGGGAAATGGGTGGCATAATAAACATATTAAATATAAATATATTAATTATTTAATTAAGGAATAACTAAATAAAGCACAAATATTAAGCATTTAATAGAGATACTTTGTAGAGTGAGGTCGATGGCATATTAATTTAGCAAATAAATAATAAAAACTACAAAACAACATAATAATGTATAAAAGGTAGCAATTAAAATGGCAACAATTCTTGTCACTTTTTTTCCCCAAGAAATATTTTAACCTGTTTCAAATTAAATTCTGATTCATTAGGTCACTAGAAGGAAAATCAGGAAACTGTGCCTCATTCCCCTGCAATGCAGGGGAATTCACTGGAGAAGCAATTATGTTTGGAAGAGTTAGCGGTAAAAGAAAACCAGGCCGTCAAAGAACATGGTGGCTGAACACCATCAAAGCAGACACCAACCAGAGCACAGAACAACTCAAAGAAATAATGCAAGATTGGAAGATGTGGAGAGACCTGGCCCAGAGAATTGCCAAGAGTTAGATATGACTGTATGGATATCATCATCATCATCATCGTCGTCGTCATCTATTTACATGAAATAGTGCTCATTGTAAAAATGAAACTGCAGTAGTTCACATTTATTTTAAATATTTTCTATTTCTGATTTTTATTCCAGTTTACCTGTTGCTCAGAACCAGAGATATTTTGAAAATGAAGTGCTAATCTATTATGAGAGATTGCTAAATAATTAAATACTACATTTGATTAAGTCAGTAATTCCTGCAACTTTACTCCAGAATAAATGGATTCATCATTAGGTCGTTTTTTCCTGCAAATGACTCAGAGTGGAACCTCTTTAAAAATGACCACATCAACTGACCTTGTGACTCCAAGCAGTGCCCCAATAAGACCTATTAAATTATCAGAGCTCTATCAAGCAGAGCTTAATGAAATTATTTTTAGAGTATATTGGCTATTCTCTGCCATTTGATACCCCTGTTCCATTCAGCCCATTATCAATGGCACTCCGCAAACAGAATACTATATCTGTTTACATTCTGTTTACAGAATGATGTACTAGGTGTACATCATTCAGAGCTGCATTTTTTTGAGATGACTGGATAGATGATAGATTAGATTAGATTAGATTAGATTAGATTAGATTAGATTAGATTAGATTAGATTAGATACACAGACAGACAGATAGACAAGCAGATACTTATTATCTCCAGACAACATGGAAAAATCAGCTAATGAAATATGGATGGGTAGAAAGTGCACCATCCAACTGGGTGCTTAGCAAAGCAATTATTCTCTATTTTTTCCGATCAGCAAAGAAAGAGAATTTGCTTTAGACAGACATCTCTTTCAAAGGAGAAGAGGACTTTCCCAGAGGTAGAATATTCTTTTTTTAATTGATTTCTATTAAATACATTTCTTAGTGCTTAATGTCTGGGTATTTAATGTGCTTAACAATACAAATCTACATTCTTAATCTCCACCTGTTTTTCCAACCATTGGTAAAATAGATTCCATGTTTGAAAATATTCTATATCTTCTTTCTGTTTAGTTTTCAATGTCAATCTATCCATTCTGCGCAATCTGGTATCTTCCTGACTATCTCTTCATCTCACAGTATATCTTTATGTTTCCAGTATTGTGTGAATAATCCTTGCTGCTGTTAAGACAGGTAATATTACGTACATTCTTTTCTTATCAATTTTTTCCTGATATTATATCTAATAAAAACAATTCAGGTTTAAAATCTATGTTTCCCTATCATCTTTTCTAGCCACCTATGTATCTTTGTCCATTTTTTTTTCTTTTACGGCAAAACCAGAGATGGAATATACTTGTAATTCTGCATTTAAATGCTGGCCATATAGTTGATGGAAATTTATATATTTTCCCTAGTGATTTACATCCTCCCTGGCTTCCCACACTTCCATTGGATTCCAAGAGAAGGCCCAGGAAGAAAATCATCCAAGGTGTTCTGTTGTGGGAACGAACGATTTGAGACCCAGTGATACTTCAGCTCTTTTATTTGTCTCTCTGTGACTGCACTGTTGCGGAGCCGCGGCAGGCTCTTTTTATAGCGGCTGTTCATGGCTCGCGCCCAATGACAGCTCTTTAAAATTCCCACCATCAGGCGGACCAATCAAACTGAACTATTCAACTATTCAAATATATAACACCCCTCCCCACGTGGTCCAGTCCAACCAATCAGGGCTTCCTAGTTACATTAGTACACATAAATAGAGGCGGGCTCTTTATGGTTTACTGGACCTGCGCCAATTCAGTAGTGTTTGTCTTGGACTGGTTGGACAGGTTCTTCTCCTGTTTCTCCCGTCCTTCTCCATGTAACCTCCTGAAGGTAGAGCCAGCCATGCGTCTGCACTGCTCTATTTGGGTGGTGGAGTCAGCTCGATGCTCCGCCAGGAGTGCTTGTGATTTGATTTTCCGTAGCAGTTCCCTTCTTCGAAGTCATTTTTAAGGATGTGATTGCGATTTCTTTAGTGTTTTTTTTTTTTTTTTTTTGTTTTGTTTTTTGCGGGTTGTATAGGTTGTTGATTGAGTGGCATTGTTATGTTAGAGATATTGTTTTATTATTTTCTCGTGTTTTGGAGGGCCTTCTTCCCTCTCATTTGTGTTTGAGGGGTTTCCCTCTCTGGTTGGTTATTTCTTTTGATTTAATGTTTGAGGGGGTTAATTGTGTGTGTATGTTCTTCTCCTTACGTCACTTGAGTTGTTAGTGGTTTCATAGTGTTCTTGATCTAGTTGTTATGGGTCTCCTCAGGTATTTTCCCGTCTCTGTCTTACTCTGTTGACGGGTCCGGTTATCTGAGGTTTTTTTAGTGGTATCCATAGTGGATCACCCGTGAGGTTTTGTGCAATAGATCCAGGTCACAAATTCAAGAGTACGTACTTACTGAGAGTCTGTTTGTTTTAGGGTTGTATGTGGGGTGTAGTCTGTATAGGTAAGACCCTTAGTTTTCTGCCATTAATAATTCTTGCTAGGTTTATTTAGTTGTGGGGTTTGTTGTAAATGTGCTGTATAGTTAATAGTTTATAGATTTTTTTATTGTATATCTCCAGGTCCTAATGTGTTTCGTACTGGCCAAAGCCTGGTGCTGGTAAGGGCATACCTGTATTCTTGGTTCGGCGAGGAACGTTTTCAAATGTCAGGTCGGTGATTGTGGCCCCATTTGCAGACACACTAGAGTCGAGTACGCATATTTGTAAAGTTTCCTTAGTTGTCTGTTACGGCTTCTGTTCTGTGAGTGCATGATGTTACCTCAAAAAATATGTGTCCTTTCATTGGTCTGAGAAATTCAATGTGTTATCCTTGACCATAGGCCTCGGATGTTTTCAGTCGAGGACAGAGTGGCAGGGGATGTAGGTCAGATTTTGGCATGTTTGCACGTATTGCCACCCATTTAGCCAATATCGCTTATCCATCTCTGGCACCATACATAACTCCTGGCAAGGATTCATCCTTACGATACCCTGGGGTTGTCCTTATGCAATATGTCAAGTACTTTTTTCTCATAGTTGAGTAGATCACCCTATCCCCCACATACACATCCTTTTAAAATTAAATAGTTCAGGCTGTTAAATTAACGGGGGGAAATTGGGGTTTTTTTTCTTGGGGGGGGGGAAAAAACAGGTTTTTTTTCATTTCCGTTCGGACTTTACTTTACCTACCAATTAAAATCGCGCCAGGATTCTGTCTTTCGCATTCTTTTGCATGTCTGTTTTGCTGTTATAGGGTGATTTTCCCAGTATTCTATTTGCAAGGGTTGATGTGGTTGGTGCGGATCCTTTCTAATTAGTAGGGGAACGGCTCAGGCTTCATGGTGGTAATGTTCTTACCTGGGTGGTGGATTAAGTAGTTAGTGTATGCAGCGAGGACTGAGACCATTCTCTTATTTGTAGTGGACACTATGTTGGGTGGAGCTTTGTTCATGTAGTATTCCTAAGAGGTTTGTGACTGTTAATCAGTGAAAAAGTTCTTCCGTAAGATGTATTTGTGAATGTGTATTGACTCTGGTTATTCGGCCAACGCTTCTCTGTCAATTGGCTGTAATTCCCTTTCCCTTTGTGGGTTTTGGATAGAATGCAATTGTGCTTTCTCTTCATCAGTAATATGTGGCTGAGTATTGGCCCCGAAGGCCGAACGCTGAACATGCAGGTTATGTTTATGGTGGGTTATCTTGTATTGGGATGATACGATCTGATGTGTAATAAGTTTGGATTCCTAGAAATGCAGTTTCTTTTGTCATCCAGGTTCCAGGTAGTTTTTTAATAGCCAGTCTGTGATAACAATTTGCTGTCGTTGCTTCTGTGCAAAAAGACATTGTAAAATTAATAATCCAAAAAGGCTTTAATCTTTTATTTTTGGGTCTGGAGATTCTTTTGATTTGCTTGATATTTCTTTCTTGGGATGGGATTTTCTTTATCAATGAGGTATCAGAACACCTGATCGTTGCTAGTTGCACTTCTCTCTTTTCACTTAAGTCTGCCTCTTTAAATCTTTTGTAAGATTCTCGGTGGGCCTTCATTATTTTTGTATCACTTGGCGTACGAAGTGACGTAATCAAAATTATGAGTTACAATCCCCTGGATTCTTGTAATAGGCATCCATCAAACTTTTGAATCCCTGCACGCAACTCAAATTGTATCTTTGCATTTTGAATGCCCACTGTGAGTCACAAGTTTTGTGATTCCGGCTGTTTCTGGTTTTCGCAACTGCAATTGCTGTGATGCTAGTTGCAAGGTCGAGCTTCGCGAAAAATTCTCCTCACGAATGGCAAAAGGTGTTACTGTACATTGGGACGGGTATACGTTTTGTTGTAGCGCCATGGTTGAGGTTGGCCTTATAGGTCACCCGATGCGCAGGACAATTGGTTTAATAGAGTCACATTGGAGTTTCCATTTGCTGGTCTATTGCTCTAATACCCCCTGTGTAGATGAGTTTATCAACTGTTCATAATTTTTGGTTTTACACAATAGGGAACTCATCTCACTTTTTAGCCTAATGGGGCTACATTGGGTTCAATTAAAGAGTAGGGGAACCCTCGGTATTGGCCTAGTTCTCCAATTGAAGACATTGGAATTCTCTTATCAGTTCTTCCGTCCGTCTCGAAAGCAGGTGACGTTGTTGATCCGGTCACTCCATTTTCTTAGTGGTGCAAACATTTGAGTCCGAGTAGGTGGGCAATCCAGTATACTATGATCAGTGAAGGAATTTTCTGGATTCTTATTTGAAGTTGATTGAAATGTCCAGAGTCCGAACTACGGGATTCCTGTTCCCTTAGTAGTTCTTTTAGCGTAAGTTTTTGTCTTTCTAGTTCCTTCCTTTCCATATCTGGTATCAGACTCTTTAGGGTGTTCCACGAGATCATGGATGGATACAAACCGGAATCCACCTCCATCTCGCAAGTTTGGTCTTCTATGGTGACTTGTATATGCACCTTATTCGCGTTTGTTGCGCTCGAGTGTCCAATAATTATTGTCTGGTGTGTTTCCTCTTTTCTATTGGCTTCGCTTGAAACGCTTGTTCCTGTTTTCTCGGCTCCAACGGCTCCCTGTCTGCCTCTCTCTCGCCCTGATTGGGTACTTCCTCTTCTTCTAGAGTTGTAGCTATTTCTGTTTTGGCAGACCCCAATGACATGTCCCCATCTTTCACAATGCCTGCAAACAGTGTCGAGGAAACAGCACTCAGAACGTGGGTGGTTGCCTCTGCACCCGGCACAGTGGAAATCTGACTTCCTTTCTCTTCGTTCCCGTCTGTTTTTTCCGACTGGAGTCTATGTATCTCTTCATCTTCTTTGTCAGTTTCGGACATGGATTCGATGTCCTCATGGCGTGTTGTGGTGATGATTTTTTGAGTGCCCTCTAGCTTCTTATCTTGGTCTTGGCTAGGTTTTCTCAGAGTTTCCGGGGTTACCCTCTTCATCTGCCGCATTTTGACTGCTGATCTTTGCATTGCTTCAGCTGCGGTGGCTTTAGCGATGGCCTCGGATGCTATTATGTTGGTCAGTAGTCAGCTCTGTAGGGTGCAGTCTCTTAGTCCGAGGACCACGCGGTCCCTCATGGCCTCGTCCATATTGAGAAATTCACATGCTCTTCCAATGTTCCTTAGAGCCACCACAAAATCCCCTATGCTCTCACCTTCCTTTTGGTCTCATTTGTAGAATTCATGTCTCTGGATGAGGCTTGAGATGACTGGCGCATAATGGGCTCTCAATAGTCTGTCTAAGTCTGGCCACACCATTTGCTTCACATCCCGGGGTTTTGCCAATGCCTTGGCCATCTTGAATACTGTGCGTCCACAGTGAGTTAGGAAAACGGCTCTCTTTCTTTGATCAGAGATTTCTTGTAGTTCGTTCCCTTCTAGGAACATCAGGAACCAGTTGATGTCAGAATCCCAGTCTTCCATCGCTGGGTTGAATGGTGTGGTTGGCGCATTGTTGCCAGCCATCTTATCTAGCTCGGTTCTCTGGCCACGTGCTCAATGGTCTCCCTTGTTCAGTATCCCACCTTCATCGCCAGTGTTTTGTTGTGGGAACGAATGACTCGAGACCCAGTGATATTTCAGCTCTTTTATTTGTCTCTCTGTGACTGCACTGTAGCAGAGCCGCGGAAGCCTCTTTTTATAGTGGCTGTTCGTGGCTCGTGCCCAATGACGGCTCTTTAAAATTCCCACCATCAGGCGGACCAATCAAACTGAACGATTCAAATATTCAAATATATAACACAAGGTAGGCTGTTTAATATTATTAGTGCTAAAGGGGAGTCTGCCCTTGAGGAACAATTGGAGTTTTTTCTCTTCTCCTTATTTCAGGTAAATCATGGCAGGTTTTAGCTTCCATTTTCCTGTACCAATCCCCCCCCCCTTTACTATTCAGATGCTATCACTCTTTATTAACAACAAAGCAGGTCCCAGTGGGAGACCATTCAGAATTTTTTGCAGTTAGCATCCGAACTCAAACTAAGTATATGCATGATCTGAAATTAATTTAAATGACTGACATGACCTGAATGGCATTTCCACAGAGTATGCAAATATGCATGCATTATGAAAAGTGGGTTTTGTAAAAATTAGTTCAGATGTTGTCAGGGAAAGTGAGAGCAAATCTGACCATTGCAAAACCAGATAGAAATAGGTCAGCTCACTCAAAAAAGGAGGCCAAGTCGTCCACTATTTAGAGCAGGGATAAAATGAAACTCAAGAAGGTTTCAACATTTTTACTATAATTAAGTTGGACAACTGAAATACATAGAGTGGTGGCTTTCCATTTTTTAAAAAAATAAGTAATACTTATCCATGGTTCTTTTAGAATTTTTTTTGTCACCTTGCCTGCATGATTCCAGTCCAGTGTGATTGGGAGAGAACTAAAACCAGTTTGGTGTTGTGTTGAAGGTGCTGGCCTAGAAATTAGAAGACTGTGAATTCTAGTTCTGCCTTAGGCATGAAAGCCAGCTGGGTGACTTTGGTCCAGTCACTCTCCCAGCCCAACCATCACATACAAATAACCAGATCCACGCATATAGAGTATAAATTAACTACTTTATTGTTCAATGTCTATTTCACTGCAATCTTTTCAGGCTGGTAATTTGCCTCTGAGAAAAACTAGATAAAGTTCAATAACATTCAAGAGAGGGTAGTTCTTGCCTTCTTGCAAATAGCAATTCCAGCCAGATTGATCCCTGCTTGATCTTTCCTCCTGTCTGGAACAGGCTCTGTAAGACATGGGCCTGAGGACAAGATCAAATGCATCATCAGTCTGCAGTCCCTACGTCCCCTAAAGGTACCTAAGTCCAGCCCCCCTTGAAGTGCATTGACACTTATCTGCCACCAATTTGCCTTGACCCTTAGTAGATCAGATTTTTGTTTGGCTGCATGGGAATAAACTTGTAGCTATTTTTGAACTCTATCCTACGTCCTGCTTTCTCGTGCCAGGGAGTCTCTCTTTGACACCAGCTCACCTCACAGGAGTGTTGTAGGAAGAATAGAAAGCAGGAACATTACAAATGTTTATTTAAAAACTAATTAAACAATTACTGATCTAAAGCACATTACCACCTTAGTACATTAAACAGTTTCTCTGTAATCTTTCCTCTGGACTAAAGAAACACTACATATTTCATTTAATAAGTTTACAGTGACTTACTTTATATTAACGGTTACTTAGAAGACAACTAATTAAATTGGTAAATGAAAAAGTGTTCATGTCTATTTTTTCACCTGGTTGGCTTCCATCCTTTAAAACAGCATCCCCCAATCTTTCCGGCTGGGTAGACCAGTGGAGGTGGTGGCAGCAGAGGGGCGGGGAAGAGGGTAAGATTTTGTGCATGCACACTGCTTTCACAAATGCAATTTTGTTTGCATACACACTCGCCCACTACTTCTGTGGCCTGGTTCTGAATGGGCTGTGGCCCAACACCCGGCCATGGACCAGGGGTTGGGGACCCCTGCTTTAAAAGGCAGCTGAAAGCTTGTAAAAAATCAAATAATGGGGGACCCCATCAACTTAAGACAGTCTACTAAACCTTATCAACTCTGTGTTGAGAGTAACACCATCCCACATTGCTTTGACTGGAAAATCAAGTGAGTCATAAGTTCTCCTGGAAAAAAGAAAGCAAATGATGTTCCCCCCCTTTTTTGGTCAATACTACTACAGATTCTTGAAAATGGGCATCTTCTCCTCTGATATTTCTTTTAACTTAGATTGAGGGCAATACATGTTTCTCTTTGAAAAAAACTTAAAACATATTTTCTCTGGAAGTGCAGCAGGGCTCAGTCAGTAGTAGTCTGGCAGCACCTTTCCCAACTAATAAATTTCATTAAAAGGCATAAGCTGCAGCTCACAAAAGCTAATGCCTTTTAATAAAAATTGCTAAAAAATTTATTATAAGTACTAAAATAAAAATTCAGAGAAAGTACTACCAGGCTCTCCTGATTTTTGCCACCAGCAATGGACATGGTTCTCCTCCCACAGCAGCTCCATGTCATCTTAGCCTCCAGAGAGATGTGGCAAGTAATGCACACTTAGCTTTCTGGGGCCAAGTGATACTGCAGCCTTCTTTGGATTTACAGAAGGAAATCTGTGGCCCTTGAAATATTGCTGGACCATCACCAACAATCCGGAATGACTGGAGTCAGCTTGCAAGAACAACTTGGAGAAGGATGTATTGGTCTATGCCAGTGGTTCTCTACCTTTTCTAAACCACAGACACCCCCATCGCTTTAAATAACCTTTGTGGCCATGAACCATGGCCATGGACCACCAAGCCTTAGCTCAAGCTTTAAATCATAGCTTTCCTTCAAGCCATTGTGGATCCCTCTATGATGATATCACAACCCAACCCCCCAAGGTCCATGGACTACAGTGTGAGGGCCACTGGTCAATGCAGTTGATAAAGGCAGAAAAGAACTATAAATAATAGGCGAAATGTTTATGATGCATATCATAGGATTTAGCAATTGTTCAGGAAACAGCATGAACAACATACCGTAAAATAATGTGCATGAAAGAAAAAATGAAACTCTTTAAAATAATAATAATAAAATGTTCTATCAACGGCATAACTCAGATTTTCTTAGTGCTAAAATTTCACAAAGACAAATAGACAAGAGTTTTCCATCTTGAAGTGACAGAACTGTAATTGTCCTCCGAGCTCTGCTAAAGATTCCAGCTATTAAAACTCTTACAGCTCTTAAATTTTCCAAAGATTGTTCCCATAGTGCTCTTTACAATGTGATATAGTAGAAATGGAAAATAATGAGTCTATTGAAATCAGAGGGTTTTTTTTTCCAAACGATAAAATATGTGTTGTGCTCAATGCTAGCTCCATCCCAACTTGGCAGGCCGTTTCTGTTGTGGTGGTGCTCCTTTTGTGGCATCTTCTTTCCCCAGAAATAAAACTTGGCTTCATCGCTCCTGAACTTCCAAAGGTCCCTTAAGACCTGGTGATGCCAGCAGGGCTGGGAAGCCCAAGGGAGGGATGAATTTGCAAGGTGACTACCTTATTATTGACATGCCGTCATCTATTATTCTCTTTTCCTGTTTTATTTTTATTTATTTTTTTGTTAAATTTATATAGCCACCCAACTCACACATAGGTGGCTCTGGCTGGCCAAAACCACATGGTTTTGGTTTTATAATTTTTAATTCCTTTTCATAATTGTGAGACAATGGTTTTATCTAATGATTGTCTTGTGTATTTACTGTTTTACCAGATAGTTGCATGCCATTCAGATTCATTTATTATGAAATGGGCATATAATTTCATAGATAGATAGATAGATAGATAGATAGATAGATAGATAGATAGATAGATAGATAGATAGATAGATGCTTGTTAGATCTCAATGCAAGTACAAAGAGGGCAGAATTTATATCCCAATGTTGTAATGCCCATTTGTCCTCTCTCTGCCCCCCAGATACTCATAAGGCAAAAAATATATAGCAGGAAAGTAATTCTTTTTACAAGTTTTTTTTTCTTTCTCATATTTTTCTGCAAATTTTTTCTGCATTTTTCCTTTTTTATCAACTGTTGATTCATTAGTTGCAACATGAATTGACCAACCAGCTTGCCACCCAAACCTGATGTTGTAGGCTGAGAGAGAGAATGACCTAATGTGGGATTAGAACTCCCAATGTCTTGGTTTGCAGCTGGTACTTTTACCATTAAACCAAACTGGCTTTCTTTATCAGAACAGTATTTAATCTTCATTAAATGGAAATGCAGGTGGCATCAAATCCATTTATCTAGTGGTTTGTTCTCCATATACATTCAGGCCCATTATTTTAGGTGTTGTACCACAAAAGGGTTGGTCTAAATTAACCCTTGGCCCAAAAATAGTTGTGGGCCCTACAAATCCACAGCTCAGGCCAAATTCATTAGCTCCATTGTTAAGTACAACTGTGGCAACAAAATTGTAAAATAGGGCAAAATTCACTTAACAAATGTCTTACTTAGCAGTAGAAAATTTGGGCTCAATTGAAGTCACAAATCAAGGACTACTAATTTGGGAAAACTGGATTTATTGTAACAATGTACAGTTAAAAAATATTTCATCCTTCATCTGCCTGGATCTCCCCAAGAGAGATACACATCAGTTTGGGAAACCTGCCATAAACCAAGGTATTCTCAAAGCTATGTGAGTGGAGAGCACTAATAAATTTGCAGACTCAATAAAGCTAACATAGCCATTTCATTCCAATCCTCTTTCTGCTCATGTTTTTCATGGAGAAATGGGAACAATATTAATGCATTCTAAAACCTTGGTTCTGAGCCTCATCTGCCCTATTTTCCCTTGTCCTGTGATTGAGTTTATTTGTTATTCAAACTTTGATCAAATCCAGTCCAATTTCTATAGTAGCAAGTTTATGGTTTCCTCGGCCTATAACACTGTTTTCATCCAGGCATTGGGATGTAACTGTGTAAGGCTCATATAATGCAACTATAACATGATAGAAATTGTTCGTAAGAATATGGGAAATGATCTAATCAATTTCAAATTTTGTAAATAATTTGCTCTCAATCTGCAATTTAATAAAGTGGTCTGATTTCTAAATATAAACTGCACAGATTGGCAAATGAATTTGGGGGAAAAACATAGAAATAAATAGATAAAAATTAGTCAATGGAACTCATCTACTGTTGGAATGAAGTTGACACTGTAGCTGATGTCTGTTAACTTGCTGAACATATCTACATACTTCTAAAATTCTTATGTTTGTTTGTTTGTAACCTTCAATTGGGCAAAATGCTGCATCTCAGGGAAACAATTTTTGAAACAACAAACCTTAAATGGGCTAATTTAAATCATGCAACCAAAATCTGGGCCCCATGATTCCTGTTCAATTGAAATTTGTCAAAGTTTGGGCGCTTTAGTGCTTCCATGTTGCCATGTTGCCATGTTACCATGCTGCTGTGATCAATTGCAGTCATATGAATGACATTTCCAAAACTCCTTGCCAACTTAATAGAAGAAAAATTGATGGGGAAGCCAGCAGGAAGTTGGAAGTCACTCCTGCTTCTACTGCTTCTACTGCCCATAATCATTTTGTTTCTCTGGAAGGAAATACCTCTGACAAAATGACCCCATGGGTCACAGGTTGTCTAATGTTGAGATAAAGCCTTGGTTCTGATCCCAGCAAAAATGTCATCATAGATTTGGAAAATCTGTGGTTTTCTAGGCTGCAATACCCACTCACTGCATCCAGCATGGCCAGTAATTATAATCTATAGAATTATATACAATTTTACAGCATAATACATATAATATATATCTATATAACACAACAATATTATTTATAAAGGTGGGTATAAATATAGGAATGTGCAGTCCAGCATCAATTGGAAGGCCACAGTTTCCCATTATTTAGCATCCAGAGTATTAGAGAACATATATAGACACAAAGCGATAGAATGACTTTCAAAACAAGTGGAGTCCCTCTAAAAATGAGTATGGAAAGACAATTTGCCATATCACAGAAGGAAATTATAAAATATATTCATTATATACTTAATGCCATATAACAAATGTGACTGAAATTCATTAATAGTTTTGGGATGGTTAATTGCTACTAATTTTTTTTTGTTTAGTCAACTATCATGTCCCACACTAACCAACTTTTAGCTCCAGACTTCAGCAACTATCAAAAGCCAAAATACATTTCGCTGCAGCTTATGTTTTGCTAATTCTCGTGAACATAATGTGGGAAGGAGAGAAAAGAAATCTCAAATCTAACAAACAAGCAAGCAATTTGAATTGCACACTAATTCCAAAATACTTAATTTATCACTTTTTTATCTTAGTTGAGTGCCCTTAAATAGAATAGAAAATGGAATAGAAGAGAAGAGAAGAGAAGAGAAGAGAAGAGAAGAGAAGAGAAGAGAATATTCTTTACTGGTCAAGTGTGGACATGCAAGGAATTTATCTCCAGTATATAAATTCTCCAGTATACATACAAGCAAGAAAGTAATGAATCATAAATCATAAAATACAATCATAAATCAGAAGATACAACCAACAAAGTGATCAGATACCAATAGGAGCAAATAATAGGAGTTATGAGAATAATAATAGTAATACAGCACTATTACATAGTTAGATATCTTTAGGCATAAGACAGTGCTGGTGCAGTTAGGTGTTTAGCAGGGCAATGGCATGGGGGAAAAACTGTCTCTGTGTCTAGTTGCTTTGGCAGGCAATGCCCTATAGTGGCATCGTATAAACTAGATTTTCCATTAATACAAAGTAAAACGTTGTCAATTATTTTATGTTCATACAAAACATGTTCCACTGATTCAGTGAAATATCTTGCAGAAGTTATCTTGGTATTTGCTGTGTGACCTGATCCAATAAAAAGTTACTAAAAATTCCCACAGATTTGCCAGGAATACTCTTGTACGTAAAATTACACAGGACTCAGGAGTATCATTGGGATATTGTAAAAAACATGATGATAGTGACAATGGTACAATTGAACTTCATCTGCTTTTATATGTGTTGCACAATCCATCTCAATATTTTTCACAATAACCAGAAATTTTCCCGACAGTCATAATCAACCAAGGTAGAAAGCAGATTACTGTAGCAAAAATCTGCATTACTGTCATTAGATCTTTCATCTCAGCACACAAACCTAATTAATACTTTAATTTCTATTGAAAGCCATTCTACTGAAATACTCATGAATAAGAATATTTAGTATTTTTAGTATTTATTTGATTTGTCAATCGCTTACAAGATACAGGTATAAGAATAAACATAGTTTTGAATACATGAGATAGATACTTATAAGAAAAAATAAAAAGAAACAATAGTACAGGGACAGTAGACACTATTGGTGTGCAGTTTTATTTTCTGTGAATGATTTGACCCTTGTTAATAATTGTAAAAAGCTTGTAAAGAAGGAAACTATATTAAATTCCCGGGTTGAAATCACCACTGTAATTCAAATTAATGTTGTTCTGAAGTCTATTTTCTCAGTTACCGCTATATTACATCAAAATTTATTCCTCAGAAATGCAATGAATTATTAATCCCATCTCCTAAATTGGTTCCAGAATAGATTGCTGGTGGGGAAAAATTTGCATGAGTTTTGGTGTGAAAGAAAGAAAGAAAATGGCACACAATCAGCGCATCCAAAGCATGAGACTGGAAAACTATATTGCTTCAAGCCCTCACATGAATGTTGACTTAGAATAGATTAATATTAACTAATGGTAAATAAATTATGTGGAAAACTTTATGGACTGAAATGAGAGCAAATTTCTTTTAAGCGCTTTAATTCTAAATGTACAACAGCAGTATAAGATTTTAATTGTTATCAGCATCAAACATTTTTTCCTATTATCAGAATCCCACCCACCCACCCAATCTCTAATTTTGTTTTATATTTATATAAAAAAACTCCAAGCAAATTAAAACTCCTGTTTTTTTTTCCTGTCAAGGGGCCTATTTCTTGAAGGAAATTTTATTGGGCAGACATGATATTCAATTAAATCACAATTCTCAAATGAACAGGTTTGTTTTAGGATTTAAAATATACTGGTATCTGGCAGAATCATGTGTGGACCCAACCCAACTCTTTATATTAGTATTATTATTGTGATTAAATATGTTTAAATGACCTTTTGAACCTTATATCCCATTCTAAGTAAGGATTTTTTTAGCAACAGGACAACTGAATCAACCAGCTTGCTTTTATTTCTTCTGGTATAATGGTGCCCTATAATCAGTCCAAAATTTGACATGGCGCATAATCAAAATATATACTTTTAAATCAGATAGAAAAAAAAACTGACTTGCTTGTTTTCATTGCTTCTCTAATGAATTAAGTATGTAAAAGCCATTGTAAAGCTAAGACGGAAGAAGTTGCAAAGAAGATAAATGTCATTGACTTGTTTGGTTAGAGGAAGTTTCTATGAGATTGTTAAAGCCTGCCGCTACTTAGCTGTACCAGGGCACTTGCAAAACTGCATGGGAAATTGAATTTTTACAATGTTTAAATCATCCTTTATATTTGTTCCAATTGTATAAATATCAAGGATTTTATGAGTATGGACGACTGATGTTTGTATTCTTACAGGCCATTCATTCTTCAAACAGAAACCTAGGGGATGACAATATAATTATTTGCACACAATCACTCTCTAGTTTAAATGAGTTAAGTTAGCAGGAGATTTACACATGCCAGTACTGGATTTCATTAGATTCCATAACAGGCAACAAAGAATTTGCTTTTTCCAGTGAGATGTGCTTCTTTTTTGCTCTAAAGTAAATAGGCCATTAGACAAGGGCATGAAGAAGTTTTTGGTGTTGCCTGCCATAATACATATAGTTGTTGCTGCCACAAGGTATTGGCATATTGACAGAATTATTGAGGCAGTACTTAACTTTGCTGGGCCTCAAACCATGTGGCCTTTTTTTTGCCATTTCTGTTCCTTTGCTTGGTGATTCTTTCATGGGTTTTTTTTATTATTGTTCCTTGTTTTTAAATGTTTTTAACCATTTGAAAAAAACAGCCCAAATCATTGAGAGTCAAGCAGCTTATTGATTAATTAATTAATTGGATTTTTTTAGGCAGTTGATATGGACAAATCTCCTATTTCCATTGAGTATGCCAACAGACACGACAAACTATTAATGATCCGTTGATAGTAACCGCCAAGTTTATCTTAACTTGGAAATATTTTTGTATTTGTTAAGATCTTTGGCAACTCTATGGCACTAAGTGCCTCATCCATGTCCTTTGGAATGTCTACAGAAGTGTGCATCAGTGGTGGGATTCAAATTTTTTTACTATTGGTTCTGTGGGCATGGCTTGGTGGACGTGGCAGGGGAAGGATACTGAAAATCTCCAGTCAGAGATGGTATTTGCTGGTTCTCCGAACTACTCAAAATTTCTGCTATCGGTTCTCCAGAACTGGTCAGAACCTACTGAATACCACCTCTGGTGTGCATCTTAGTAAAGCAGTATTTCATAATTTAATTATTAAAAATAAATGTATATTTATTTCTTGCCATACCCTAAAGCAATAAAGCTCATTACTTTGGCGGATTGTTATATAAATCCCTCTGCCCAGAATCACTTTGTATGGGGGATGGGTGGCATAAAAATTCCATAAACAAACAAACAAATATTTTTAACAGATCACAGTGATAAAATTTTTTAGTATTCTTTGAGTAAATATCTCCGTCGCTTGTTTTTCTGTCTCTACTAAGTTTAGCTCAGTTGATTTTTTTCATTCACAACTTGCTAATATGAATTTAATTTCTTATATAAAACTAGATTTTTGGTCAGTGAGCAGACTTAACATAATACTGAATCTCCATGGTCCTTAAGCATTTCTCTGGTGATGTTTGGTCTTGAACTGTAAATTAATTTAATTTTTAAAAATTCCATGCTGATGGCAATTGTTATCCTGCAACATACGGTCTGAATTAATTACTTCAGCTCTCAGTTCAAAAGTTTATTCCAATAGATAATGCCTGCATGCCTCAACTAGGGCAAATACATAGTCACATTCCGATTAAATCGTAACATTTACCTATCTTGTGCTCCAAAAAACAGTTGCAACTAGAAAGTAACACTTGACTCAATATGGCCTTAAACGTGACTATAATTGTTTGCGAACTGCTTCTGTCATGATAAATTCTTAGCATTAATTAGAGTATTCCACTGCTCTGAGAATCTGTTTTCATTGGATCAACCAGATCAGATTAACCAGATGGCACCATTTCTGGGAACATCAATATTTTCTCATAGCCCCTCCTAGCTGGAATATTTTATTCAAGTTTAGAATGGTATTTTACAACCTTGGCTATTTTAAAATAAGTGGATGTCAACTCGCAGAATTCCCCAGCCAGAGTATAGCTGGTTGGGGTATTCTGGAAACTGAAGTTCACCCATCTTAAAGTTGCCAAGGTTGAGAAACACTGGTTTAGAAGAGTGAGATTTTCACAGAACATACTAGAATTGCAAAACTTCTGGTCTAACCTTGAGCTCATAATGAAAGGCAGAGCTTTAAGTCAAGTGACTTATAAACATAAGATAGAAAACCTAAAAGGAATACATATCTATTGTTATGCAAAACAATATTTTGATGGCCTGAAAGATAAATTACTTTCACTGTATCTCCATGAACAAGATTCAAACCCACAAATAATCATTAAAATTCTTCCCGATATCTCTTTAGTCTTATCTGAAAGAAACAGAAGATGGTTCAAAGAGAGGATTGATTTGTTCAGATGTTCAGAAAAGAGAGGCACTAATATTAAGGGTAGCAGGAACTGGTACCATGAAATCTTGCCATTCAGAATGGATCCTGAACACAATCTATAAGTAACATTCACTTTGCTAAAATTGAAAAATATTGATAATAATGTTTCAAAATGTTGGTTGGATTATTATCAAAAAATTATTATGGAAGTTTAGTAGGATTTGGTGGATTACAGAGAAGTTGTGAAGAAGTTGTGAAGCAGTTGTACATGGCTGGTGGGCCGAGGTGATCAGGTGTACTGTCTTCTAATAACAATTAACTAATAAAAACAAATCTGCTACCGTAAAACAAAGTTCAACAGGACCAAACTATAAGTGATACTTAGTTTTGTACCTGCATAGCTAGTTACAGAAATAAAAGTTAACATGGGGAAAGAGGTTATATCAGTCTGAAACTTTATGCATGCACTACAAGTCTCTGATGGAATTATCCCACCTTCACCCATTATTAGGAGTGGCTGGAACCAGTTTTTATAAATGGGAAAAGAAAGACAGGCTTTCTTTTGATTGAGGAGCAGGAGAGTGCAAAAGATAATAAATGCCATTTCATCCCCAAATACATCAATTATCAAGATTCTTCATTTGCTGGTTGGTTCACTTTTAAAAGATATCAGCCGTACACTAAAAGGTCAAAAAAAGGTAATAAAATGTGACAATATCTAATTTGGCCAGTAATGAAAGTAGCAGCAATTTGTAAATTGCAAAGACCTTACTTATCGCCCTCAGCGAATTAAAGACGGATCGCAGTTTTCCTCATTACAGAATTATATCCTCCTCAAAAATATATTTTCAAGTTATGTGCTCAGAAGAAGGTAAAAAAAATTTCATTATTGTGTGAGATACACAACTTGAGTTTTTAAAGAGCAGTTGAAAGGTGTAACACAAAGCTGCCAAAATCACACCTTTTGTTCTGGACTGCTTCCTTTATTTTACAAGCACGATGGACATCTGGATTTAGATCTTTAAAATCTCTGTTTCCTATAGGCAGCTACAAAGAAAGTCGGAAAGCATGACTTAATTGCTCTGAATGTATATTTGTACCTTTAATAGCTCAGTCTAATAAAATGCAGTTCTACCTCCAAAGGAAGCAAAAAAAACCCACCCAAATAAATGATTAACACTTAGGCCAGAGATCATTCTAAGAAGAATATGGTCATGTAAACCTACGGTCAAAGAGAACTTCATTCAACACTTTAAGACTGACCTTGTACCAGTTATCAAATGCTCTTCCAGATACTAGCACTAGTTCCAAAACAGATTCTTGAAGGACCTCAGAATCTTTGTAAGAATTCTGTTTATTTCCCCTCTTATTGCCCATAAGTTATTATTTAATTTAGTTAATTTATTATTTCATTTAGAAATTATTGTCCTTAAGTATTGTGCATATATTACAGGGGAAGTAGCTTCTTAAAAAGGCTGCACGTAGTGAAATGTCCCTATTGCTACTTATCATTCAGTGCACATGTTAGAGATAGACAGTATTCTTAAATTCATGCTACTCTGACAGCCTAAGCTCAGTCAAATGATTTCTTCTTCTACCTTGTGAATCAAATAATAATAAAAAAGGAATGCAAAAGGGATGTGCAGTTACAGCATAATATAGGAAATCTGAGGTCTTCAAGCTCCCACTAAACTGTAACTCCCAACATCCCACTTTCATTATCCATGGGAACTGGAGCTGTTGGGAGTTGTGATTCAGCAACATATGGATAATGTAACTTTTTGCATTATGAATTGGTATCTATTAAAGTACAAAAAGCAAAGAGGAGAGACAAAACAGAATTCTTTCAATGAACACAAATTTTGAAGTCCTCCAATGATCTTATTTGGACCAGTGCTATTTTACCAGTAAGGGGTAAGCACGCATTGACCAAGTTTGTAGAAAATAGCTAATACATTGAAATTTTGCAAATTATATCAGATGAACCTATCTACAAGGATCCTTCCAGCTGCAAAGAATAAAATGACGACAGTGAAGGGAAGCAAAATGCCCCCCAAATGATATTCCGAATTTCATTCCTAATAGATCTCCCCCTCCCCTCTCCCGCCTCCCCCCCTCCCTCTTCCTCTTTCTCCTGAACTATCAGGAAAGTGAAATCTGGAACAGGCCATGCAAAACAGCAAATATGTTTCTTTGTATTCAGAAAAGGATGATAATGAAATAATTGAGATTCAGTGCTTAGAGCAACTTTTTAAAATTATACAGTATTTTTAGTGTTTTGAAAAAATGATCGCTATGGGAGTGGAGGAGACATGGTGGAAGATTATAAAATTAACTGAATGTTTGATTTTACCATTATCTTTTAAGAATCACCTGTCAAAATTAGCTGGCAGTAGATTTAGGACAAAAGTAAATAGCCCCTTAAGGAATTTACTATCTCTGAAATAATTAAATAATTCTTAAAGGAGGATTAAGCAAACACATAGTAGTGAATAAATCTAACAGCAGATATTAACAGAGGAGCTGCTAAAGCTAAACTGGCAGGGATTATTGATTCCTAGCCAGGAGGAAATTGAGAGCATAGTGGTAGGAGAGGAGGAAAAGAATCTTTGTTGGAACCCTCTGCTTGTGCACTTCCAAGCGGTGGTTTGTTGGCTGTGGCACTGGATTAGATACATTCTTGCCAAAACCATTTAGCTTATTTTATATTGTTAAGCAGCTTCTTCAGAGTTCCCTGCAATCTGCATTTGGTGTAATGTGATAAATGGGCTCTACGTGACTCCTCTTTACATATTAACTTTTCAAAGAATGTAGCCTGCTCCTTCTTCCACTTTCCCAAACAGGGACCTTTTCTTCTTAGTGCAAACATTTGACTTGTGATGTTTGGAATCTCAGCAGTAAAATAATATTGATGATTAGGGCTGGGTAGGAGACTTGCCATCTAATGGCTACTCCATTGCCTTTTCAGTTTCACTTCTGTAGCAATTTGAGGGCCATTGAAGAACTGCAGAAGAAATGAATGATCATTTCTCTTCCTATCCCTTTTGGCATGGGGTTAATCGGGAACCCTTCCGTGCAATCTCTGCAGGGGTCACATCTGATTTCTTCTGTCTTGAGCAGAACAAAGAGAATGGAGAAGCAGCAGCCCTAGGCTTCATGTCAACAATTACAACTTCATCACAAAAGGCAAGACCAAAAGGAAGGAGAAGGTTTCAATAATTAATAAAGAGACATACTGACTTTGAGCTGAGGCTTCATCTAAAGGTCCTTGAGAACATAAAACATATAATTGAATCAGAAGGAAGTTTGGAAGTTTTCTAGTCCAGCCCCCGCTGGTCGGGCAGGGGACCATATATCATTTCAGGCAAATGGTTGTCCAGTCTCTTTTTTGAAAGTCTCCACTGATGGTGCGCCCACAACTTCTAAAGGCAAGCTATTTAGAAAAAGCTGAAGGAAAAAAAAAACCAGAAAGTTGGAGAAGAATAAAGATGCAGAAATAAGCAAGAATGAAGAGGTACCTTTTCTGACCGCCATTAGGGAAAGAGCCATAACGAGCACCTCCACCAGATCCATTTCTCTTGAGTGTATATTAAAAACAAAGATCTTCAGAGTTGGACAAAAAAAAAAAATTCCCCCATCAAGCTTTGTATTTCATTCTCCTGACGTTGTAACTAATTTCCATATAGCAACATCCCTCACTCACTTGTGGTTTCACTGATCGAGAAACTGTCAATATGGTCCTAAACTGGGTGGCAGTTCAAGGAAGCTGAAAAATACAGCAGAACGAGGCAAGAGCATTTAGAGGAGTGGAGGGGGGGAACAAAATGAAACTCTTATCAAATGATACCGGCAATCAAGATGCTTCAAAGCAAGCATTAGGACTTCCTCCAGGAGAAGCGATGAGATACAGAGGCTTGATAGTTTTATCTTGCTTCTTTTTCTCAGAAACATGCCATTTAGCTGTTGCTTTTCCTCTGCAATAAACTTATTCCCTTTCCTTTTGATGGGTTGAATTTTAATGAAGATTGTTGATGTCAATCCTGAAATTATACAATTCCATGCATTGTTTTTGAACCAGCCATTGTTTCTATCTTTTTAATCTTTGGGTTCATAGTCTCTTTGGTTTGATATCCCCTCATTTCCTGTCACAAAACTCAATGAGAAACCATTCAGTCGCTAAGTGAAAAAGATGGGCACTTGAAGCCAAGGTAAAATGTCTTTGGGCAATTTTTTAAGATCCTTTAGTTCAGCTCAATCCTACCTCCTTAATGATTTCCTTTTTCTGTAATATAATTTCTACTGGACTGCCCGTGCACTTGCTTTTAATCTACTGCTTCTAAGCCAAAGAAATGAGAAAACACAAGGTGCAGGAAAAAGATGTCACCATATAGTTTTAATTTTAACATTGGCCTCTCGTCCCAGGAAGCTTTGAATCCCCGGAAGTTTTGAAATGCTGCCCTCCAATGGACTTTTGTCAGTACTACAGAAAAAGATGGGGAAAGACTCAGAGGTCATGTTGACAGGTTGAATCCTCTACATGTTCTATCCACTTGTTCCTTAACACACCTATTCATTAGAGAATGGCCAAGGGAAAGCAGTGGCAAATTATGAAAAATTATGTTGTCTCCTTGCCATTCAATGTTTTCTCTCTAGGGTGCCCCAATGCCAGATTATCACTCACGCACCCATATGTGGGAGGAACAGCCTTTCTCCCTCCCAGCTTGTTTTCAGACGTGCATGGAATGCCATTATAGTATCTGGCTCTGCTGGCTGAAAGTGTTCCCTCTGCAAAACCTCCATATGTTTGCAGTGCAGGGACAATAAGGGCAATGGAGAGAAAACACGATGGGATTGATTGACAGCAGGGAAGGTTGTAGCAGAGTTCAATATGAAAAATGCATCATTGAGTTGCAATGAATGAACCTCAGGAATTTCTGATTGCACTTAATTTATCATTATTGGATGATAACAGATGGGCTTTAATCTCAGGACAACACCGGCTATAAAAAGCTGGTGCCTACCACGTTTGTTTACTTTTTGATTCTGGCTTTAAAATAAAGAGTTTCTTTGTGCTCCCGAGTCCTGCTCCTTCCTCATCCGCACCCGTTTAACAAGACCAAAGGTGGTCTGTTTTGAAGAATGGTTTGTTTCAATCTCAGGAGCTTGTGTTTTTGGTTCATGTGCTAGACGTGTACTAAATGAATATTTAGCAGAGCACCCCACCCACTCCCTTTTGCAGTTTAGAAGTGGGACTTTACTTTTTAGTTTTGCTTCAGAAAGGCACTTTTGCTCAAGCCTTACAAGAAACAAATCATATTTTTCAAAGATCTGTACTGCCTTGGTGGATAGCACACATTTGATTTAGCCTGTCCCAGATGACATAAAGTAGAAACAAGATTTCAAACAACAGATAACTAGGCCAGCAGTAATTGAGTTTTGCTAAGTTTGGCTGGTGAGAAATGGCTCCAAAATCTGAACCTGTGAAGAAGTGTTTTTTAAACTTGGCAACTTTAAGGTATTTGGATTTCAACTCCAGAATTCCCCAGTCAGTACACTGGCTAGTGAATTTTTTAACTCCACCCATCTACTATGAAGCTTCTAATTGTGGTTTATTAGCTCAGTCAGGGCAATTGTCTATTAGGCATTTACACAACTGATTTAATATTTTGCCTACCTGTTTGTCTGCATTCCTTCCTGCTGGTTGCTCATTTTTGAACTCAAAGATCTGTTGCCTTAGTTATCCTGTCTTCACACTGTGAGTGGAGAAAGTTTCATTTAGACAGGAAAAAAACCTTTTCAAAGTAATTAATAAACTACTGTGGAATACAGAGAAATGAATCAACTTTTTCTTCGGCATTTCCCAATCTTTCCCATTCTGTTGACCTCTATAGGCATTGAACTCGGAATTCTATATACATTACACTTGGAAATTGTCCTCCCAGTGTGACCAATGGGTTTGTTGACTGGGAGTTTTGGAAGTTACAGTCTGGAGAGTACAGAATTCAGACTAACATAGCCTAACACTGGTGCATATCCAGTGAATCACACTGCAGCAGTAAATTGCTATTGTCCAATCCGTACTGTTTTGTAAACATGCTTGACTTCTGTCCTCATGAAACAGATGTAGGTACAATATTGGCACATGATTGGCTCTAAATTAGCATTGGATGGTTTCATTGCCAAATTATCCATGACTGGTGCAGCTATCATTAATTTGGTTCTAGGCTATGCAGGTGTATAGATTTCCAATAGGGACACAGTCCCAGTTACATATAATCTGTTTTGACAGCATCAAGCTGTTTGGATGTAACTCAGCAGAATGAAGAGCAACCTTTGCCAAGTGATGATTTGGAATGCAGCTTCCATGTCAGATGTTTCCCCCACCTACTTCATCTTTCTTATTTAAATTAGTTCAGAAAATGCCTGCCAAGATTAAGGTCAGATGTGTGAATAGCAAATGTGTCCTGAACTTTGCTCAAGCTTTGTTTTAGGCCTCTCTTCCTCTTCTTGTTTTAAAGAATTGGTTGTAATTTCAAAGCAACACATCTCAAATGGCTTTTTTAATTTTTAGAACTCTACAGGTCCAGGCAGGGTCCTTCTGTTTTAAAGCTTTCAGCATACAAAAGGCAATGAGAAATTCAGACTCAGTGCCATCATTCAATTAGTAGATCACGGGGGAATTATGGGGGACGAGAATTGAATATCAGGACTCCAACAAATCCACCTCCATTCAAATCATAAGTCTCTAAATACATCTCAGAGAAAAGGAAATTGATTTATTAGAAGTGGACATGTTGGTGTTGGCTGGATGCAACCAATATTAAATTACATCATTCATTTCCCCCATGACCTGAGTCTTCCCCCCACCCCCTGGATGTGTATTCTCCAATGGGACACATCCATCCCCAAGAGTCATCAATCATGCTCTCCAATAATTTTCTTGTGCTCTGACAACTTTGGGCTGCTAGGGTGATTATCTGGGCATTTAAGGAATATACTATTTTCCCCCACTCCATTTTTCTGGCAGCTAAAAAAAATCAAAGGAGTATCTTTTTAATTGACATTGAAATTTGATGACAACCCATCTCAAAAGCTCTGGAGTTACATCAGAAGAATATGGCACCACAAGGGAAGGGTTAATTGTGGCATTTGGGAATCAATTTGATTATTCTGAAAGATGGACTTACTGCTGCTCAGTGACACAGATCTAGAAGTCAACTTTGTCAAACTTTTAGCACCAACTTGTGAAGCGGCTTAATCCGCCACAAAGATCAGCAGGTATGATTGGGCCTAATCTCTGGATCTGATATACTGTATTTTCCTCACTTTGGATATAAGAAATAGAATGATTGATTCCCCTGGAAGCAAAACATTAAAAAAAAAATCAAATGGTTGATTGTCTGCAGGCAGATAGAGTCAGGGAGAAAGGATCAATTCACTATCAAGCATCATGCTTGATTTTCCAATCCGTTTGACTCTGAAAGGTTTAATAGCAATAGTAGAAAGAAGCAGAGAGAGAAAGCAGCCTACCTAGACAGGTGTGTATCTGCAAAGTGGCTAAATCAGCCTTACTGATTACAGCAGAAATTTGCTAGATAAAAAAACCTTATAATTGTGTTTACCAGCTCCCACTGTGTGTTGCACCACAAAACGGAAAATCGTCTGCATCTATATCTTACCCTCTCCCATATGTCCATTGTTTCTATAACCTCACAGCTGTCTTACACTAACCCCCCCCCCCCNCACTAACCCCCCCCCCCAGGGCTTCATTCCCATCCCCCAAATGTCACTCTTGATTATGTGTTAATTACTCATCACCCAAAGTGTGAAGGTCCTGTACTTAATACCCAGCTTGAATGTATATACATCTTCCAGTTTGTCATTTAACTGCCTCCAGCAATGGCTGCCTTTCTAAACTGCCTCATTAAGTTTAATTTAGCCAAAAGCCTTTGCCTTGTTTTAAAAAAGTAGAAGAGGGTTAATAAAGAGAACAAGTACAGTACTTGTGATGGGATTCAAAAATGTTTACTACTCGTTCTGTAAGCATGGTGTGGCTTAGTAGGCATGGCAGAAGAAGGATGCTGTAAAATCCCCATTCCCTCCACACCCTGCTTTCCAGCTCCATTCTCCTGTGCAGTCCCGATCAGCTGGGACTCGGGAGTCAGAGAATAGATGGGGACAGGGCCAGTCAGAGGTGGTATTCCAAACTACTCAACATTTTTGGAAAAATTCGGTTCTCCGAATTACTCAAAATTACCGCTACCGGTTCTTCAGACTAGTCAGAACCTGCTGAATACCACATCTGCTTCAACTGGTCTATGCCTGTTTTTTAAATTATATTAACAAGTTGGAAGAGTGTATTTTAATATTGTAAGATGCCCATAGTTGCCTTGCAATGAGATGGGTGGCTAAATATAAATAAATCAATATTGAATTTATATCTTGTATTGTCTGTTGTCTACCAAATATAGCTGAAGTAGCAGTTCATTGTCTGCATTCTTGAAATGTAGGACAGTATTTTTGGAATAAGACATAGTTAATGACTATAAAAATAGGATATTACAAACTCAGAGAATATATTCAACTGTAGAAACATGTATTTAGGGTTCAGGTTTATTTCATAGTGCACTTTCATGTTAGAAAAACTGATATTTTTCATGCTGCTGTGCCCTGCCTTACTGGAATAGTAATAGTAATTAATAGTAGATTTTAACAGATTTAAAAGTAGTGATTTTATCTTTATTCTCTTGCCTATAATGAGAGTTGGGGGAAAAACAAGGATGAGTTAAGGCAGTAGAGGAAGCAATTGAGTGTAAATTAATTTGTGTAAGGGGGAATCCTAAATGAGGATTTAGATTTTCATTTTCACTTTGTTTAAGCTGGGAGCCAGAAAAAAGAAGGCAGCAGCAAAAATATTTTTAAATATAAATTAATCTCTTGCATGTTTCTGGGTGGGATTTTTATTAATTTATTTTGTTCTCCAGTAGATGGGAAAAAGCAAAATGAACTAGGTACAAGACACCATAAAGACACTTTAACAGTAAAAGCTAATGTATCTTGGAGGCAAGGAGATGTGTGAATTTTAATTTAATTCTGATTTTCTAATGGAGAAGAGGAACCATCTACTTCCACTGGGGACAAGTTTTATTTGTTTATGTTTTGCTGTTGTTTGTTGTGTGTGTCACTCAGTATATTTTCTGGGAAATTTAACTGACCAGAATAAAAGGTTAGGATATCTGAGAGTTAAATATATTATTAAAGACAAGCTATCCTGGATACAGGTTTCAAATAAAACTAGCAAAGATTAAAAAAACAGAGGAAAACAAAGGAGATATTAGAATCCAAAAGTAAAAATACACACAAAGAGAAGCCAAAGCCAAGAAAGACACTGGTGTCTGGAAGGATCTTAGCAAAGAATGTCAGAGAGCTCTTAGAAGCAGTATTAAACGAACCTTTGTAAAGACATGAAAGATGGAAATAAATACAAAGAAAGAAGAAAAGTCTTCCAAAAGATCTGCAAACACAGAAAGTTCAAACCCTGAATTGGTAAACAAAGGGCACTAAAGAAAAAATAGTAAACTAACAGTTTCAAAAAGATCAAATAAAGATGGAAGGGATATATTGAAAATTCTGAACAGCAGAGATGTCAACATTCATGATACCTTGCAAAATATTCTTTTTTGACTTCTAAGAGGTCAATCTTAGAATATCGGTATTAAAAAAAAGAGACTTAATGGAATGTACAAACTATTGTATTCTATGCTTACTATCCCATGCTACCAAAATAATGCTCAGAATCATCCAACACACTTTACGAAAGTTGAGGAATAAGAAACTGTTCCATATTAACATACTCCTCATAGGCTATTCCTATTGGACAACAAATAACCGACGCTGATTGGCTACTTTCTCGATGCCAATTGGCCAATTATAGCAGGGCTATGATTGGCCAATTCGAGCGGCGGGAAAAACAAGTAGCCGTCGGACACTAGCTGTGAGCAGCTCGCTATCAAAAGAGCTGCCGTGGCTCCTGGTTAACTCGGATTTTCGGAACTAAATAAAAGAGCTGAAGTTATGCTGATCTCTGAGTCGCATTTCCGCGAACAGAACACTGGCAACGAAGGTGGGATTCTGAGAAAGGAGATCAGTCAGGCACGTGGCATCGAGAACCGAGCAGACGAAATGGCCAGAACCAACTCGCCACCCGCACCATTCAACCCAGAAGCAGAGGACTGGGAATCCTATATCGATAGATTCCTCATGTTCCTGGAAAGTAACGATCTACAAGGAATCTCGGAACACGGCAAAAAGAATGCAATTGTATTCCTGACACACATCTGTGGGCCCACAGTGTTCAAGATGGCCAAGGCACTAGCAAAACCAGAACGATGTGAAGCAGATCGCCTGGCCAGACCTAGAGAAGCTGCTGAAGGCTCACTACACACCGACCATCTCCAGCCTCATCAGGAGACAAGAGTTTTACAAACAGGACCAGAGGGAAGGTGAGAGCATCACAGACTTTGTAGCCACTCTCAGGGACATTGGAGGGGCATGCGAATTCCTAAACATGGACGAGAAGCCATGAGGGATTGCGTGGTCCTCGGACTAAGAGACCTTACCCTACAAAGCCGGCTGTTAAACCCAACCAAAGTTACCGTTACCGTAAGGGCTATTGCTGAAGCCGCAGCAGCAGGAGCAACCAAGGAGTCAGCGGCAAAGATGAAGCAGATGAATGCCAACTCGCCAAAGACACTGACTGAGATGAGTCAGGTAACGGAGAGAAGGTAGAAAGCACACACAAACCACTGCAACATTATGACAAGATAGTGGATCATCTGGAATGACGACTCCAAGGCTGAGCGAAGAGCGGTGACTGAAAAATGGTCCATAAGTTGGGGTTTCAGTGTGCCGGATGCGGAGGAGACCACCCCATTCTGAGTGCCAGTTTCTTAGACGCCACGTGCCGGTACTGTGAACGGCAGGGCCACATCGCACAAGTATGCCGAAACCGGAAAAACTACAGCCCCAGATGGAGGGACAAGACACCACCAAGAAATAAAAGAAAGGACAACATGGAGCCGCAAGAGTCACGAAGTCAAAGGCAAGCGGCCAAACGAAAACTATAGAAAAGAGAGAAACTCATCAAACCATCACCATCAGCCATTCTAACGCAAACAAATGGCCGAAAGGTACATGTGGCAGTCCGGACCGAGGGCCAAGAATGTTAGATGGAGGTCGATTCCGGATCGTACTGATCGATGGTATCATGGGATACCATCAAAAGACTAGTACCACACATTGGCAGAGCTGAACTAGAACACAATCGCTAATTTTAAAAGACTACCAAGGAAACAGAATACCCGTAGTCGGACTTGGACACTTCCAGATAAGCTTCAAAGAACATCAAAGATATTGCCTCTAACCATCGTAGACCGGAACCGACCAAGCCTGCTGGGACTCGAGTGGTTCAAACCTCTAGGAATCAGAGTGACCGGCATTAACCGCATCGCCAACGCAGACTGGGAGGAGAACCTGATGAGAGAGTTCCAGGACGTCTTCGATGGAAAGTTAGGCAAGTACCGAGGTCCCCTATTCATTCAATCTAGACCCAACCATAGCTCAATTAGGCTAAAGGCGAGGCAAGTCCCCTTCGCACTAAAACCCAAAATTGATGAAGAATTAAACAACCTAATAGAACAAGGCATTCTGGAACAATTGACCACGCCAAATGGAAAAACCCCAATTGTGACCCCAGTTAAGCCGGATGGGTCCGTGAGAATTTGTGGGGACTACAAGGCTACCCTGAACAATGCGCTACAACAAAGTGCATATCCTGTTCCGGTAGTACAACATCTACTACACTCCTTGGGAAGGGGCAAGGTCTTCGCAAAGCTCGACCTTGCCCAAGCTTACCAAACAATTGCAGTGGATCCTGAAACAGCAGAGGCACAAACGATCGTGACTCATAAGGGAGCATTCAAATGTACAAGACTACAATCGGAGTCAGCGTAGCCCTGGGGTATTCCAAAGCCTAATGGAGCGATTATTGCAGGGATAAAAGGAGTAGTCCCATATTTTGACAACGTGCTCGTCTCAGCTAACGACGAGAGGTAATTAGAAGCCCGCGTCAGAGAGGTTTTGCAAAGGTTCCAAAAGCGGGACCTAAGGTGAAAAAGAAAAGTGTAAATTGGCCACCTCAAAAGTTGAATTCCTGGGGTACCTAATTGATAAAGAGGCATCCACCCACAGAAAAAAAGATCAAAGCAATCAAAGAAGCACCTAGACCTAAAAGTAAAGTTGAATTACAAGCATTTCTGGGACTTATAAACTTTCACCACGTTTTCTGCCACAGAAGGCAACTACAACGGAACCTCAACATAGACTCTTAGACTAATCGGCCATCTGACCTGGGGACGACGTGAAGAAGATGGCGTTTCCAGTGGATAAAAGATCTCAATACTCTGATGCGGGATTGATGCAATACAGAGAGACATTACCGCTAACAGCTCACTCTGTGACGGCATCACCATTCACGGTTGGAGCCATGCTTAGCCACATCCTGCCGGATGGAAGAGAAGCCCCCATTGCCTTCTACTCAAACCCTTTCAAAAACTGAACAGAACTATAGCCAGTTGGACAGAGAGACATTGGCGGCTATATCCGGCATAAAAACACTTCCACGAATACCTTTACAGTAGAACTTTTACCCTTGTTACCCAGACCACAAACCCTTTTAGGAATAACTCGCTGGAAACAGGCACCCCTAACATGCTATCTCCGGAGAATGACAAGGTGGTCCGAGTTACCTGGCGGCATATACAATATAGACTAATCCATACGACGCGAGTAAGTACATTCCTCACGCCGATGCTTTGAGGCTGCGACCCCTTACCAGGACATAGAGACTGACCTGGCACCAACCACTTCCATCCTACAAATCGAGACTTTGGCAAACCTACCAATAACCGCGGCCGACATGCCAGAATGACCGTAAAAGACAAGACATTGTTACAAGTGTTAAACTGGGTTGGGAAAAGGGTGCCAGAAAACGAGACAGACGTTATTTTCAAACCTTTTAAGAACAGGCAAAACAAACTGTCATTACTGAAAGGTTGTATACTTTGGGGTGATCGGGTCATAATACCAAAAAAATTACAAGACCAGGTACTGTGTATGTTGCATGAAGGCCACCCGGGCATCGTGTGAATGAAATCCCTGGCCAGGAGCTATGTATGGTGGCCAGGGAGGCAAAGACATTGGAAAATGGGTCGAAACCTGTGGGAAATGTCAAAACTCCCACCCTGCACCCCCTTCAGCACCTGTCCTGGACTGGGAAACGCCAAGGGGCCCCTGGTCACGAATACATATAGACTTCGCAGGGCGCCAACAAAAGGACATACATTTCTAATCGTAGTAGATGCTTACTCCAATTTGGTTGGAGTAAGCCTCATGCACTCTACTACCACTGAAGCGGTTATCAAACAACTGCAAAAACTATTCACCACACGCAGGTTACCGGACGTGCTTGTCTCCGATAACGGCCCACAGTTTACAGCATTTTACCATTCAAAAAATTCCTGGCTGAACATGACAGCACTGGGTCGACCGGTCGACCAACGGAAGGGCGGAACGCATGGCCGGAATACTGAGGAAACATTAGACAAATTAGACACAGGGGACATACAAGAAAGAATTGAGAAAATGCTCACTATACAGCACATAACACCAACTCCACTATAAATAAAAGCCCACAGAAATTACTAATGGGCAGAAAAGCGCTAGATCACAATTCAGATAGATTACCCCGAACATACACCAGCCGAGCAACCAACCGACTCCTCGGAGCAAGTATCCAAATTGAACGGGAATTTAGTATATGCAAAAAACCTCACTGGCACCCATTTGTGAGTGCCGGCAGCAATTACACAAATAACCAGACTACAGTCCCTAGACTAGAGACAGACGATAGCCTGAAACTGGCGAAACACATTGACCAATTAACAGTCACGATCACTACAACGCACAACCGACCACAGACTCAGACATGAAGAACAACAAACCAACACACAAACAACACAATTAAACGTTACAACAAAAACAGCAACAGAACCAACCAGAGAGGGGAGAGACCCTCAGTAACAAATAAGAGGGGGAACCTTCTGGTAGAAAAAGAAACCCTCCGGTAAAAAAGAACCTCTCCAGTAGAAAAAGAAACCCCTCCAGGTAGAAAAAGAAACCTCTCCAGTAGAAAAGGAACCCCTCGGTAGAAAAAGAAACCCTGGAAAACCAAAATAATTAACCAATAAAAAAAACATTTCCAAACAAATGCAAAGCAAGAACCAATGACCTACCCCAGAAAGTCCCTTCGGCGAGGAACAAGAGCACAAGTCCGACCTGGATGCCTTGTTAGAAAGGAGCAGCTGGGCTTGACTCTACCAGCCGAGTAGACCGGGCGGGAGCGGCATGGCTGACTCTACCTTCTAGAGGTTCGACAAAGAAGGACAGGAGGAAACAGCGATCCCGTCTGAACCCGCTGAAGACGACAACAACTAAACTGTGCAGGTCAACTAGGCCCTAAACCCCGCTACTTACGTGACTACGTACAGTAGGACCATACCAAGAGGGGAGGGGTATTCCATATTAACATACTCCTAATAGGCTATTCCTATTGGACAACAAATAACTTACGCTGATTGGCTACTTTCTCGACGCCGATTGGCCAATTAAAGTAGGGCTATGATTGGCCAATTCAAGCAGCGGGAAAAACAAGTAGCCGTCATTGGACACTAGCCGCGAGCAGCTCGCTATAAAAAGAGCTGCCGTGGCTCCTGGTTAACTCGGACTTTCGGAACTAAATAAAAGAGTTGAAGTTATGCTGATCTCTGAGTCGCATTTCCGCGAAAAGAACAGAAACATTATTACTAATGCACATTGGATAATTGAGAAAGCCAAAGAATACCAACAAGAAGTCAAAATGTACTTGATCGATTATAGAAAGATCTTTGATTGTATGGGCCATGTTAAGCTGCAGAATGTCCTTAGAAAGATGGATACCCCAGAACATTTCCCAGTCCTCATGAGAAGCCTACACACAAGACAGGAAAGCATATTTCAGACAAAACATAGCAAAACAGGTAATGGAGTAAGACAAGGCCTTATTCATTCAAACAATATGTTAAATAGTCATTGAGAGAAGTTGGATTAAAAGGAGGTGGCCATGGTTTAAACTGAAGGAAAAGATATCATTAACCTGCTGATGACATTATTCTGATAGCAGGAAATGCAAATATCCTGCCGGCTCTAGTAATGAAAGTTGGGTAACACAGTGGAAAAAAATTGGATATAAATTAAATATAAAGAAATCAATATATTGCCCCCAACTATCTAGGTCCTCATTTTATCAACTTCAGAAGGATGGAAGGCTGTGTCAAGCTGAAGCCGGTCAGGATCAACTCCTGGCAGTTGGAAGAGTTAGCCTGCAATACTTTATTCTAACGACTGCAAGATCATGCACCAATTCAATTCAAAGTTCTTACTGAAGGTCTAAATGATCAGGCTTAAATTATCATACTGTATTTTGCAAGCCTTATATCAAGGCCCTTCAAACTTGGCAAATTTAACACTTGTGGACTTCATCTCCCAGAATTCCTCGGCTAACATGACTGGAGGAGGAATCCTGGGAGTTGAAGTCCACAAGTCTTAAAGAAACAGATTTCTTGAGAAATGTATATAATGCTGGGAAAGATGGAAAGAAATTGAAAAGCAACAAGGTAGATGGCCTTGATTATAGTGGTGATGGGTGCACCCATGAAAGACAAGGGTTTGGTTAGGGAGCAAGGAGCTAAAGAAGATCTTTCTACATGGTCTCTCTATGTGCTGAAAATTAAAACACATAATCAATCAATGAATTAATTAATATATTTTCTACTCCGGTGACTGTTAAAAAGTATTTTATTTCAAAAACAGGCACATTGCTTTTTGAAAAACCTGATCAGCCACTAGATTATATATCAGTTAATTAGAGAACCAATGAACCAGTGGGAATCATTTTTTTTACTACCAGTTCTGTGGGCATGGCTTGGTGGGTGTGGCAGGGGAAGGATACTGTAAAATCGGCAGTCAGAGTTGATATTTGCTGATTCTCCGAACTACTCAAAATTTCTGCTACCGGTTCTTCAAAACTGGTCAGAACCTGCTGAATACCACCTCTGCAATAAACCATTGTGCAAACTGAATATTAAAGAGCCTGTCACATTGGCCGACAGATGCAAAACATTTGTAAAAAGGACACAGCGGACAAGAAAATGTTCCATCCGTT
>BHFT01037004.1:0-14485 GCA_004320025.1 Laticauda laticaudata
ATGGAGCCACCCCCGAAATTTTGCTCGTCCGCTGTGTCCTTTATGCATACGTTTTGCGTCCCTTGGCCAGTGGGACCAGACCTTAACATACCTTACACACACTAGTCACTGTCTTATTTCAAAGCAAAACAAAAAGTTCCTTCCTCAGTTAAATGGTATAACAAGCGCATGGATCATTTTCATCCATGTTTAATATCACTACTGTTCATAAATCCAGTTGCAGATATTTTAAGTTCTTAATTCTTTTTTCTAGAATTCAAGTTTTCCCTTCTCTCTTCCAAAAGCACAATGGTGTGCTGTTTTTGTAGTCTTGCAATCTCTCTTATTTTCATTATCATCTTAACTAATCATTGAACAAAGCAGAGTCTGAAACAGATTGAGGGTGTCTACAGTTATTTATCTTCAAACAGTAGCAAATCTTGCAACTTTTAGGCTATAAATATTAATTGAAAAATGAAGAGAAAGTCATAGCTGCTAACAGTATTGATGCAAATGAGAGAGAACAATATATTCTGGAACAGACTTCAGATGTGTGATGTAGCGAGCACACAAAAACTTTATAATAATGTTCCTGTTTTGGGATGTCAATTCAACTAGAGGATGCAAAGTAAAAGAGACGTTTCAAACAAACCAAATAAAGCAACATATCTTAATGTTAAAATATATGTGAAATAATTAGGGGAGAGAGTCAGACAGTGAGTGTGTTGTACAGTAAATTTCATAACTGAAGAAAACAACCTAGTAGCGTGAACAGTTTCTGAATTATTAGTGATTGCGTGGATCAGAATTTAGTATCTAGCAGAACCTGGTTGCTAGCTGAGATTCAGTACAGCCAATCTGTTCCTCATTTCAGTGAAATGTTTAGCATTCTTTGCATCCTGAAAATATACATGTATTCATATTTAACAGAGAGAGAGCAACAGCAATGACTCTTTGAAAGCCCATCTCCCACTCATGAAACTGATTTCTCAGTTGCTTCAAGAGGTCTCAGTAACAATTCTAAATTGGTAGGTGAACCATCCCCCAAAATTAGATCAAAGAGATGGTCAACATTGCACAGCCTTGACTTACAGTAGTGATAGGCAAGATCCATCTTCACCCAACAACTCTAAAATGTTCTAATGAAGTTCTAATATTCCTATGGAAGTTTAATGCAACAGGCTAGAGCAGCCTTTGTTAGCCGAAAAATGGGCCTGCTTCATCACTTCCGGTATTTCCGGAAATACTGGAAGTGATGAAACAGGCCTGTTTTTCAGCCTACAAAGGCTGCAGAGGCTTCCTTCCAGCCTCAAGGAGGCTGAAAAAGGCACAAAAATCAGCATGCACAGTGAAGTAAGGTTGTCTGGGGCTCATATGCCCACACAAATGGTTCTGCATGCCACCTGTGGCATGCGTGCCATAGGTTCACCATCGCAGGACTAAGAGATTGTGAGTTCCATTCCTGCCTTAGTCATGAAACCACCTTTGGGCCAGTCATTTTCTCTCAGCCCTAAGAAGGAGGCAATGGCAAACCATTTCTGAAAAGGTTGCCAAGAAAACTGCAGGGACTAGCCCAACAGTGATCAATGATCCATACCAATGTCATCAGACAGTTATATCACCTTTTTTTGTTTCAAGGCTTAACAGACACTTGAGTGCCGAAACACAAAATGAAGGAGTGGGGAAAAAATGATGGGAGATGCAGCTACATTGAACTTTATCATTCAGATGCAACTTGGGGGAAAGATTTAGGAGTTATTCTAAAAGCTCTCAGGGATGTATACATGTTGTAATGTTTTACATTAAATTTCTTATGATTTTCCTTAAAGATATGTAGAAATTGTTCATTATCTACAAAAGCTCTCTAGAGCAGGGGTCTCCAACCTTGGCAACTTTAAGAGCTTTGCTGGCTGAGGAATTCTGGAGTTGGTCCCACAGGTCCTAAAGTTGTCAGGGTTGAAGACCCTTGCTCTAGAGGTACATAATTCCTGGAGAGTGAAAATGAGGTTATAACTCAGAACATCCTCCTCCAAACTCCTATGGTGGGATGTGTGGGATTTCAACTCCCAAAATACACAGCATATAATATTTGAGTGTTTCAGGAACTGTAGTGCTAATATCTGGACAACATCTTTTTTTAAGGAATTAATTTAATTTAATTTAAGGAATTTTAAGGAACTAAGGAAGGTTTAATTTATCAATGGCCTTGATTTGTAATTATAGAATCCATTCTGTCACATTTTCCCAAACCTTTTTTCTTGGATCTTAAATAAGAGGTAAGGATTTGTCTATGGGAAATCTTAATTTTGAAATTGCTTGATGGCATTATTTTTTTTTTTTACTGTATGACTGAACCCAGCATCTCCAAAATGCTAAAAAAAATGTGGGTGTAAACATTATGGTCCCACTCACTTGAAAGTTATCACACTGCTTAGCAGCCTTGTGGAGTGAAGGTGTTCCCCACTTCAGTGTTTCTTTTAATTCCAATACAGACAAGAATTTCATGCTGATTTTGCACTGGAAAAAATGCTTCTAAAATAATGTAGTTGAGCAAACACCTGCCAGGAATTCTTTCTGCATATTACAGCATATTTGAACTGGGCTATAACATAAGGTGAGAGCCAATTTGATGTAGTGGTTAAAGCATCAGCTAGAATTTGGGAATCCGTAAGTTCTAGTTCCTCCTTAGGCACAAAGCCAGCAGGTTAACTTTGGGCGAGTCACTCTCTTTCGGCCCTAGAAAGCAGGTTATGAAAACATACTTCTGAAATCTTGCCAAGAAAACTACAGATACTGTCCAGGAAATTACCAGAAGTTAATCCTGACTTAAAGACAACAAAAAACAAAAATAATAATGGGATAAGTATGGGTGGGCCAGAATGTGTAAAATAATTGCACTGATTTTTGTTAGATATACAACTGTGGAAGGAGGGAGGAAGGGGGGAAGTAGATGGATCAGTCAAAACAAAAAGTTTCCTTGTGAAAACCAAGGTCATCCCAACAGGTGGCAAGTGAAGGAAGAGAGGAGTGACCAAGCAGTCTCCCAGCTATTTTCATTGGACAATGTGACTGAAGACATCTGGGGAGGGAAATATTTGCTCTTTTAATTAGGAGGAAACTGCAGGAACTTTTAGAGTTGCTTTTCACTATCTGTGTTGAAATGATGTATCCAATAAACATGTTCTTTGAGGAATCTACCTGCCTCAGAGTTCTGCTTTTGGTGGATGCGTTACTCAGAATGCTGATACTGAGACTTCTAGAGCAGCAGCAGCATTCTGGGTTCTATGATCAGAAGAGAAGAGAAAGGGGCTTAAGAATGGCACAATTGATAGTATTCCAAAGCAATGTCCTCAGCCTCTCTGATAGGGATGCATTGGAATATTTCTAGTGGATTTTTTGGGGGGGTTGTCTGCATAGCCTCCTGCCAGACCTAATTCATTTTCAGATCTGGTCTTCCTTTCGCTGGCTTCTTTTCATATACCATTCCATTCTTGGACATTTATCCTGCTGATATAAATCCTGGTTACATAATTCCTTTCCAACATTCAATTGGATTAGAAAGAATTACTCCCCCAAAAAATGATAGGCCTGAATCTAAATAAAAATAACAGAATAACTGAGTTGGAAGGGGCCTTGGGGGTCTTCTAATAGTCCAACCACCTGCTCAAGCTGGTGAACCTATACCAGTGGTGGTTAACTTTTTTGGGCTCCTATGCCAAAAATTGCGTGTACACCAGAGCTCATGCACATACGTGCCAGCACCCAGAATGCAATATGCCCCCCATGCCCCCTGCATATGCACATGCAATACCCCCTTATCTGCACTGTGCCTCACAGCTGATTTTTTTTGGTCATTTGAGGCCTTTTTCAGCCTCCCAGAGGCTTGGAAAAAGCCTCTGCTTTTCAGGCCTAATTATAGGCCCACTTTGTCACTTCCTGTAATACCGGACATGACAAAATGGGCCTATAATTCATCCTGAAAATCTTTGAGAGGCCAAAAAAGGCCTCAAACCAACCAAAACAATCAGCTGTGAGGGCATGCATGTGCAGTGAGGTAAGTTTTCCTGTGGCTCGCTTGCCAGCACAAATGGCTCTGCATGCCACTTGTGGCACACATGCCATAAGTTCACCATCACGGCCTTATACCATTTCAGACAAGTGGCTATCTAATCTCTTCCTAAAAGAAAATTTCCAAAAAGTTTTCTTTCAATGGGCATGAGATGCTTCTTACCAGGACATCTTCTGGATGCTTTGCTCTCAGTGATACTATTTAGATCATCCAAAAAAATTTACTTCTTTCACTGACTAACTTAATAACTTTTCTTAAAAACTTTAATTACATTATTAATTTTCTTCCCCCCAAATATATAGTTGAAATAACAGCACTTTACTTCCAGTTTCAGTGGATTCAGAGTTCCAAGGCAGAATGAATCCTGCAGGGTGAAGAGGTCTAATTGATTACAGCAGATTTTGTTAATGACTGTGGTCTGAAACAAACATGTGATTGATTCAGTGTTTGCCAAGCTCAGAACTCAATCACTCTTTAGTCTTCAAATCATTTGATTGTAAATGATTGTAAACTACCAATATTTTAAAAATGCAGCTTGAAGATCTCAGCTGGGCACACACTGAAACTATCAGAGACCACCATCTATCTTACTATTGGAGAAGAATTTTGACGAAATGTTCATTTATCAAGTCTTTGGATGAGAAGTGGTCTGGCCTTTGCTAGGGTGCCTCCAAGCAGCAATCTGTGGAAATACCCTGATTATTAATTTCCTGCATGAAACAGAAATTGAAATAGATGTCTTACAAAATTCTCTCCAGCTTTATGATTGACCGCATGACCATCAGTTTGATTACTGATTACTTATTGCTGGGCTTATATGCTGTCCAACCAGTAGTAATTCTGAGCCAATGATGTACTCTAGAAATCATGTTAAACTTCCATTGCTCTTCAGATTTCAAAAGAGATAAATTTATCTCAGAGATTCCTGCAGTCAATTGCTATAAAGGTTTATTTGGAAAAGAAACGGAGCTGTTCGAGTTGGCTTTCTCATGCACACATATAAAGAGAGAGGAAAACACAGAGAAAAAGAAGAAAACACCCTCTGGTGTCAATTTATGATGCTGGGACTGTGTGTGTGAACTTAACTAAGTAACCATGTGGAAAGGGCTAATGGCATGCATATTTCCTTCACACTTCCTCCTTGCAGGATGCTGATAAGCTCAGAATGGATCTGTCTCTGCATTTTCCTAACTCAAACACAGTTCCCAGCCATTTAACAAGTAGCTCCAATAACTCTGGATGGATGAGGTCAAAGGAACTATCATTCATTCTCAAGTATCTTTGGCCAATTGTTACCTGCCAATGTACTGGAACAATTATTCTGAGAAAATGTGTTCAAGGTAATAGACTCCAGGTATTATTAAGTTGTAGCTCACATAGAAGTCTCTCCATCAGTGGTGGGCAGCTGCTGGTTTGGACTAGTTCTACTGAACCAGTATGAACAACGATCACTTAGCCCTACCCTATCCTGTCTTACATTTCCTTTTTTTGCAGTTCAACTGGTTCATGCAGCAAATTACCGCACCTCAGCTGTTGGATTACCGCACCTCAGCTGTTCTACTTACCGGGGAAGGATAGAAGGAGAGCTGGAGAAATTCAAATTGGTTTTTATTGAAAGTTGCGTGCACAAAGCATGCACTCACAGAACCGGTTGTTTAACTGGTTGCAGCCCACCACTGCTCTCCATGCATATCAAAGACCTCCAGTGCAGGAAAATTCCATTCTACCTAACAACGTGTAACAATGGGGAAGCTCCTTGTTGCTCAATGTTGAATTGTTCATGGGACTGTATCACCTATACAAAACTTTATTATCAAAGAGTTTGTAAAAGTGTCAGATTTAATCAAAATGATCCAAACATTGTACTTATATTTGCTTAAAAATAAATCCAATTGTAATTTACAGGAATTCTTTCCAAATTAAAAAAAAAAGAACTGGAACAGTTATTTCTGATGAGTATATGAACCACAGATCTATGACTCATGACTTGTGTATGAAAATATTAGCAAAATTCCTTTAACCTTGGCATTAAAACTATCTATCTATTTATCTATACATACACATACACATACACACACACAAACACATACACACACATTACCGTAAACTTTTGGTTGTAATTCTTTAAAGTTGTCCTTCTCTGGCAGGCATACTGGGAAATGCAAGTTCTGTCAATATCTGGAGTAGCAGAATGATCTTCATCTACCTAAATAGATGGGGGAGGGAGATACCATTGGTCAATCCAACAAGTCAGAGAACAAAGGTGTTCAAACCATTTCAAAGGAGTATCCTAATCTATTATAAGTATATTTTTTCCACCATCACCTCCAACCATATTCACATTAAAGTGGATACAAATAAAGCTCTTCCTTGTTGACATTTTTTAAAGATTTATGGGACAAGCCCAACATATATAGCCCAGGCTCCGTGCACATAATTAATAATTTGCTTTCAATGCAGGACCTACAAAATTATAGAAAATAGAAAGTTAGGTAGGACCTATTTCTTCATTTGTTCATTCCTTTTGTTAATAAACAGAACATTTGGACACTCCGACAAATGTTTTTCAAAAGAGAGTAAAAACTTATTATTTATTTATTATTTATTAGAATTTGTCAAACAAAAATGAGAACAAGAATAAAAGAATAAAAATACAATGACAGGGATGATAGGCACATTAGTGCACTTATGCATGCCCCCTCTACTACACTTTTGTGTATAATGGGTGGGTATGTGTAGGGCTATGCATCGACCCAATCAGCTAATAATAAATATGTGACCTTAAGGAGAAGCACAAACATTTTAAACATACATATTCACGTTTTTATTCAGAGTGATTTTTTCAAAGATAAATGTAATCAGAAAAATCATTGTTACTAAAGCTACTAAAGGGTGATCAGATTCAAATAAACATGCCTCTCATTTTCTATGAAGTTTTTTCCCCCAAAGGCTAATGTTGTAAATATTTTCATTCCAGTGCAAATTCCCAACATTTCATATTACTAGTCTAAACAAGTACTCCAACAAATATTGCTGTTCATATGTGGGTTTTTTAGGAAGCCCTGTAGAACTTGTACATTGAGCTAAACTGTTTTTTTTTTATATCTGATCTAGTAATTGTCATCCTGTTAAAGAATATCATCCTGCAAACATTAAGTGGACAAAAAGAAGAATTATATATAGTTTTTATTTTGAATTAAGCAATCAGGACTATCCTCAGTTTGCTTTTTATTATTCCCCTCTTTTCCTTTTCTTGTAATTTTTTTTCAGTCTTGAATTCTCATCAAGTCTCTACCTTGAAATACAATAATATTTTCTTGATTTAGACAGAATTGTTTTGAGGAAAGTGGAAGAGTTAATATAGGGAAATCTGATATAACAGAAACTTTGTACTTCTGCATTAAAATTACAAATATATTATCCAATACATTTGTACTTATAGGAGCAATACCCAGCTAGTTCTACACAAGCAGAATGATTAACAGAAATCTCAAATGAACTTTGTATAACCAAAAACCAAAGCAGAATTCATATAAAAATTGTAATGAAATAAAAACAGGTGGAAGATACCCTGCTATGAATATGTTTAAAGCAGCTTGTGATGCTTTTCTAGCAGAATGAACTTAGTGTAGGCTATTTTGCCACCTCTAGAAATAAGGAAGAGTTGAAGTAAAGGTTAATTGGTTTTTAAGGGTTTTCAAATTAATTCTGCTGTAATTTAATTGGAGCTACGTGAAATAGACATTGCTTATGTTTTGAACAGCTAATATTAGATGAGGGTCAGTGACAAATATTGGATTCTGGTAGAGTGACGAGACTTTCCCACTGCAGGACACCCAAAAAGGTTACTCTTACCTAAAAGGTGAAAGAAAACTGCTATGATTTGATGCTACAACTGGGCAGAAGAAAGCAAATTTAGGATATCAGCAGTGAAGAACAAATTGTGTATTTAAAAAAGTATTTGTGTTCTCCACAATCAAGCTCCAATTATGTTCAGCTAGAAATGGTAATATAATTGATCTAAAACAAGGAAACGTTCAGGTAATCAAACAATTATAAAATTGGGGACATCCAAATGTCAGTTGAAGCAATAATGATTTCTTAAATTTATTCAACATACTTATCAGCTTTCTTAGAGATTAAAAGAAAAGGGCTGTTGTGAGGATGTAGAATAATAAAACATATTGCCTGCACAAAGTCAGTACCGATAATTTAAAACAGCTTGAAAACAAATCAAATTAAAATGGCTCACCCCACTCCAAATTAAAACAAATTCCATTCAGCATCTCATGAGCATCCATAAAAGGAAGCAATAAAGGGGAAAAAATATCATTTGAGCTCTTTTAAGAGACTATGAAGGTGAGATCTTATACTCTCCTACATTTCCTACCATAGCAATCAAAATCTTTTTAGAAAATTAAGTAATAAATAAGTCATGGAGGCACACACAGAGAGCATGAAGAAACAATCAAGAGCATTAAGCAATATGATGATATGTACAGAAACAGGTTGTTTTAACTCACCTTTTGAACATGATCAATGAGGTGCTTAGCTGGACTCCATGGGACAATAAATTTTGGAACCTGGAACTTACAAAGATGAACCAATTCTATATGCCAGGAGTTCCTAACCCCTGGGCCACATCCCACTACTGGCCCATGACTCTTTTAGAACCGGTCGCGGAATCAGGAGGCGAGTGCATGTGTAGCTCCACCTGCGCGAGCAGCTCCATTTGCTGCATTTGCTGTACATGTTCACACATTGTTCTCATGGAACCATCCCCTCTCCCACCCACCCCTGCCGCCAGTCTGTAAAGCCAGAAACATTGGGAACCGCTGCTATATAGATGTCCAGAACCAAAGAGATATGTAAAGTACAGCCATTTTTGAAAACCACAATGAGTATGGGCATTTAGTTGGGAAAAAGAAATCCACCAGATAACTGGTTCAAGATAGGAACCAGTTTTCCACCTTGTGGAAAATGTTGCCCACATCCCCAAAAGCAAAACTGCTGGCTATTTTGCTACGATAGAAAGCAAAAGCCCCAGCACCAGTCCGTAGACTTAAGCCCATGTCACACTGCCCAACGGATGCAAAAAGGACACAGCGGACGAGCAAAATGTTCCATCCATTATTATCCGCTCTCAAAAGGGGCAAAAATTTGGCATAACGGAGCGATAACACGGAACGCGGGAGGACGCAGGGCGGATGCAGAGCGATCGCGGAACGGAAGCCCAGCGGATGGAGCGGATGCACATCCGCTAGGCTTCCGGGGGACCTCAGCAAGCGGACGCGTAACGGATGAAGCGGATGCACAGCAAACGCCTAGCGGATGCACAGTGGAAGGCCGAATGGATGCCGAGCGTTATTGCCGAATGCAGGGGGATGTATTGCATAAGCACGCGGATATAAAGGGAAGCAGCTCACACGTGGCCAGCATTCCGAGAAAACCTGCTGCTGGACACTTCGAGTTCCCTGCCATGCCCTGCCTGCATTGCCTGCCTACCAGCCTTGCTGCCAGCCTGCTTCCAGCCACCTTGGTGCCTGCCTGCCTGCCTGCCTGCCAGGCTTCCTGCCAGGTTCCTGCCTGGCTTCCTGCCAGCCTACCTGCCAGGCTTCCTGCCAGCTTCCTGCCAGCCTACCTGCTAGGCTTCCTGCCAGCCTTCTGCCTGCCTGCCAGCCTTCATGCCTGGCTTCCTGCCAGCCTACCTGGCCAGCCAGCCCACCCACAACCATGGGGAGGAAGCGAAAGCCCTCAGCAACCTGCCGCCATCCCTGGCAAGAGGGACAGAGCCAACCTCCCACCCCCTGCCCCTGACTCTGCTTCTGCTGGGGCTTCGGCTGAAGCTGCTCCTGGCGTGGTTCTTCTGCTGGTGCTGGGCTTTCTGCTGGGCTTACTCTGTTGAGCTTGCTCTGGTCTGCTGGTCCTTGCTCGTCCTGCTCATGCTCCTGGACTTGCTCGTCCTGCTCATGCTCTGGTCTTGCTTGTCTGCTCGTCCTGCTCATGTCCTGGACTTGCTGGCGCGCTGTTGCTCCTCTGCTGCTGCTGATCCTGGTCTGCTGCTGATGATGATGATCCTGCTGTTTGTTGCCTCTGCTGCTGCTGATGATGATGATCCTGCTGCTGGGGCTGTTGATGTGATGATGAGATGATGATGATGCATCCTGCTGGTGATGATGATGATGATGATGTCCTGCTGGTGCTGCTGCTGCTGGTGGTTTGGAGGAGCAGCCCCTACACCTGGGAGCCCTCTTGATGAGGCCCATCTGGTCCTGCCAAAGGGAGGAAGAGGCGTATGCGGGAACGGGAGAGGAGGCAATACTACATTGAGAGGCGCACGAGGATGAGGTGCTGGAGTAGCTGAGAGAGAATAACTATCTGGTGGTGGAAGGACACCGGCTGTACAGGACACCAAGTGGAAGCAGGCTGCTTGGAGAGAGAGAGCGGAGAGTATGGGTTACACTTCGGAAGGGCTCCTCGGCTGCTGGAAGCACATGCACACCCTGGTACGGGAAGACTGCACCTGAAGAAATCTGGCCAGGCCACTTTGAAGCTGACAGACAGAGAGACCTACGTCATGGGCCAGGTTGCAGCTTCCTGGAGGGTGAGATCACCAACCAACGGAGCACCAGCAGCCCTTCTCACTACCCTCTCTCTCCGGCAGCCTGTTGAGAACCAGTCCTCTTCCGGCCGAGAGTCATCCCTGTCTCCAGGCAGTTTCTGTGGAGCGTGCCATGGCGGAGAAACCCGCGACAGGTGTGGTAAACCATGGTGGAGTGCGTTGAGGACTCCCTGGTGTGGTGGAAAAGGAGACATCGCATCCACCAAAGTCTACCGCATCCACCACCACCCCAGCTTCTGCCTCCACAGAAAGGCAGAAGAGCCGGACTGCAGGAGGGGCAGAGCCACACTGTCCTGTTGGAGATCAGGGACACCATCCGCCCACCAGATAGATCTCCTCTCTCAGCTGGTCCACACCGACTCCTCATCCTCAACCGCAAGCCCTTCCTCACTATGTCAAGCAGCCCTCAAGGACATGGGCGGATCACAGTACCGGGTGGTGAAGGACGGATCACCGAGCTGCTTCACAACCCTCCAGACCCAGAGGAACCTGCTCCCACCCAGTCCAGGTCTGCTCTCCACCCCAGGTGATGTCCCTCCCATTCCAAGGCTTCCCACAGCCCCTCACCTACCAGGGCTACGGCTACCAGGAGGTCCAGCAGCACAGGCAAGCAGCCTTCCCTAACCAGGCACAGAGTCATCGGGCGACACCGTTGCCACTGGTCCCACTGATGCCACCGATGCCACCCACTACAAATGATGCACTGACGACAGCGATGCCACCCACGCCAATGATGCCACCCATGAAAGTCTCACCCAGCTGCAGAGCAGACAGCCCCACTACACTGCTCCTTCCTCCACCCACAGCCAAGCAGCCTCAGTACATCTGTCATCAGTACTGGGGCTGACACCCATGGCATGGAGGAGGACCTCTCAGCATCACGGGGCTGAGCCAGCTGCCCGACACCTTCCTAAACACACACCGTCCCCGTGGTTGTCCTTTCGGGCCAGGCACTCCAGCACCACCACCACCACAGCACCTGGACCTTCACCTGAGACTGGGGCACACCTCCAAGTGACATTATAAGAGTGCCAGAGACCAGGTAGCTGGCTTACTTGTGGACTTTATTTTGGACAGTTGACTTGGCGTCATTTTTTTGTACAGCTTGTTGTCTAAGAAAGTTTATCTTTGATTCACACCTTGCTTCATTTCTTTTTTTAATAAAGTCTTGGTGTAAACTTTTAGAAATGGTTTAACCACTTAAAATGCTTGTGCTGGATGGTAAGATAGCAGTGGGGTGGCAGGGATACCTTTGGGATGGTTAAGATAGCTGTGGGATGGGTTAAGATAGCTGTGGGATAGATAAACCTCCAGTGCAAGCATAGTGGGACTGTATGGTCCACCCTCCCAGTGCCACACTATGGCCCTTTATATCAATAACGATACAATCAATCATCCACACATATGAACACAACACAACTCTTTATTAAACGCCCTTGTTCATGTGTAGCCCACCGAACATATATGCCCGATCTCATCCATGTGATGAAGACAGGCTGAAGGAAGCATCCATTAAGCATTTGCATCCTGTCTTGCCACTCCATGCTCCAGCTGGGGAGTTGCTCCAGTGTTCAGGAGGTTGCGCTGCTTCTTCCCTTCACGTGAGGCTTGTTGGGGCCTTGCACATCCTGATGTCTATCAGGTTTCGCCTTGCCTCCATTCCCCAGGCTCCATGTCCCCATTGCCTTGTTCATGTCCACAAGCCTGTTCTGCAAGACTGGTAGCGAGTGCGCATGAGATTGTGCAGGATGCAGCAAGCTTCCACGATCCTCCACACGGTCTCTGGCGATGCTGCCATGGTGGTGAGAAAGTACCTGGAACTGTTGGCAGGATGCCAAAGGCGTTCTCCACCACCGCGCCTTGCCCTGGACAGCCTGTAGTTGAAGATTCTTTCTTCACGCGGTGAGGAGTCTGGAGGTGTAAGGGCTTCATGAGGTAGTTCTGAGGGAGAAAGGCGTCATCCCCACAATGAAGTAGGGAACATCTTGTGTGTCGTTGGCAGGGTGGTCTGATCTGGGAAGCCCACGATGAGGTTGCCCTCCAGCCCTCCTTGAGGTGACTGGGGTTGTAATACCTGGGCATCTGAAGATGACCCGTAGCTGAAGCATCGATGTACATGAACTTGTAGTCAGCATCGACCATGGCAAAGAGACGATGCTGAAGAAGCCTTTGTGGTTGAAATAAGTGGCCCTGACTTGGCTGAGCTTTGCAGGCCACGTCTTGCCATCTATGGCTCCAACGGTGTGGGGGAAGTTCCACTCTGATACCACTGCTCTCAACTTTCTTCCATCCTTCTTCCAGTGGAGGGCACTGGAGGAGCTCCTCCTTGTATTCTCGATGATGGCCTGCAACACTTCTCTGACCACAATGCTGATGGTGTTGGTGGCACCCTCCAGCCGTACTGCATGCTCCTGTTGGTGTCCCGGAGGCCTGTGGCGCAGAGTGAGTGCCACTTGAGCCAGGTTCAGGCTGGGCCGGAAGTTGTGTTCTGCTGATCTCATTTATTGACCTCGGAGGATGGAAAGCTGAGTCAACCTTCAGCCAGTGAAGATCGAACTCCTGCAATGAGTAGAATACTGCAATACTGCATTCTAACTACTGCAACCCCAGGGGTTGGGCTTTCAAAAATTTGTAGCAAAGGATTCTCTGCCCAGTTGCTGGTGGACGTGGCCATGGTGGGTTGGCCTATTTAGCCTCCTGAACCACAGAGGGATTTTGCCCTCTCAGTCTCCTTGGAGCTTTTCTCTGAGCTTCCAGGAGGGCGAAAAATGGCCTCCGCTGCGGCTCTGGAGGCTCTCTGGAAGCAGGAAACATTTCTTGGCCTCCAAACTTCTTTCACTCTCCCTGAGCTCCACAATGGCCCCGCATTACCCGCATCCAAACAGCCAGGCACACGTGGAACTTCTGGGAGGGTGGGGCCACGGGTGGGCAGGCGCCAGCCAGGAGTGGGATTTGGGGGTTCTCCAACCTGCCACGAATCTTAGCTAGGGCTTCCGCAACCGCCTGCCAATCTCATAGGCTCTAATAAAGTCGTCTCTTTTCCTTTGATAACTTTATGCTGAATTGAATGATAATGGGCGAGTCCATTTTTTTTAGGAAATTAACACTCTTTGTAAATTAAAAAGTATATAATAAATGTGATTTAGTTTTTGGTCAAGAGAAAAAGAAATGAAGGCTGTGATGGATGAAAAAGAAATTATCTTATGTATATTGGGTAGAACTGGGAAATCTCCACAATTTATGGGGTATTTTGGGATTGTATGGCTGCGTTACTTAATTGTGAAGGCTACTTATACTTCAAAATGGCACCTAGCACCATTAAAATTAATAGTTTGTGGCAACTGTACCAGCTCAAATTCATCAATAACCTTCCTGTACTCTTAATCCAGCTGTTACACCATCAAAGAAACACACAAACCTCCCTTATTTATATGTATCTGAAGATGCATAAGATGCATAAGACGTGTTATTGTATATGTTTACAGACATTATAACTTTTATATTTTACATTTGTGTTATGCTGGATAAGAAACAAGGTTCAATCAACTGTATGTTTATTTAAATGATGTTAATTGTGTTTCACATAACATTGGTTATGTGGTTTTAAGTTTATAAGATGTTTTTTCTGTGCCTCTCTGGTAACATCCTTAAGAATGGAATTTTTTAGATAATGGGCCTTTTCTGTGCCAGTTAGTGGCTAATTAAGAATTTCAGGCAGCACTTCAGAATATGTACTGCCATACAGTTTACTCTCTTCCTAGCTATAAAATGCAGAGTCAGCTGGTAAAAATAACAAGTACACATCTTTGTGTCCA
>BHFT01037005.1:0-62499 GCA_004320025.1 Laticauda laticaudata
AAAGAGAGAGATATACATCAAGCGACATTAAAGAATGTCAGGCCCGCATATATTGATGACAGATTGTCATGGTTGATCGGCCTTGGCTGTGGGGTGGCGGAATCGGAGGAGTGTAGTGGGGGCTGTCTGGTCTGCAGCGGGTGCAGGAGTGGCGTCCTGTGGCGTGCGATGAACGTGGGCCTGGGACTGGGAAAGTTCTGTTTTTGCTGTGGGAAGTCCTGGTTAAGTCGTAAGTCCTTGGTAGGTGAGGGGCTGTTAAAAGCCGTGGAAGGCTTGTGACATAGTGCCTGGGGTGGAGGAGCAGACCTTTTGACAGTGGTAGGAGCAGCTTCAGCTGGGCCTTGAAGGGTTGTGCCAGAAGTGCTGTTGATCTTCTGCTTATCACCTGGTGCTGGGCTACAGGCAGGTCCCTCAGGTCTGGCATCACAGTAGGGATTGAAAGTCTTCCGGCCCGAGGATGCTCTGTCGGCAATGGACCAGCTTTGAGAGAGAAGTTCTGTGCCTGGTCTTCAATTGTGTCCCTGATCTCTAACATAGCACACTGTGGTTCTGGCTCCGTCTGCCTCTCTTCCCTGCACCTTATGGAGATGGGGGGTGGGATGGGGTGGGTTGGCCTCTGGTGGCTGCTGCTTCTTTCCATTTGTGACAAGCATGCGGCGTCATCATCCACGGGATCCTCCAATTTGCCGGCATGGGGAGTGGCAGTCTGTCCGGGGGGGTCTCTGCTGTGGGGCCCTCTGAGAGACACCCTGCCTGGACAGGCTAGCTGGCTCCTGGCTAGAAGAGGACTGGCTGTCTGTTGGGCTGTCTGGAGGGAGAGGGGTGTCAAGGGCTGCTCCTCGGTGGGCGGATCTCACCCTCCAGGAAACTGCACTTGGCCATGGCGTACATCTCCCGTCAGTGAGCTTGACAGCGGCCTGCAACGGATCTTTTGAGGTGTAAGTTGCCAGTATCCAGGTTGTGCATGTGCTTCCACCATCCAGGAGTACTTCTGGGCCAGTGTCCCCAGAGCTCTCTGCCTTGTCTCTCCAAGTCTGCTGCTTCTTCTTGTGTCACGATACAGTCTGTGGCCCTTTCTCCAGAGGTACTCATTCTCCTCAGCCCATTCCACGCTACCTCTTCCTCATTCGCTCCTCGAAAAACGGTGTACTGTTTCTCTCTCGCCCTTCTTCTCCCCTGCCTCTTCTCCCTCTGGCAGGGGCTTGTAGGCAGGGCCTTCAGGGGCTTCAGCAGCAAGGCGCTCCAGGGCTTGAGCAGCAGGGCCTTCAGGGCTTGAGCGGCCGGGCCTTCTAGCAGCAGGGCTTTGAGGGGCTTTGGGCTGTTCCACCAAGCAGCAGTAGAAGCAGCAAGCAGCGGTTAGAGTCCAGTGCCTAGGGGGTGGAATGCTGGTTCTGGCGCTCTTTGCCAGTGGCTAGAATGAGTAGCATGGGCTTCCTTCTTCTTGCCTGACTGACAAAACTTCATGGTGTTTCCTGCAAGATGGTAATGTGCAGCATGTCTTTCCCCTGTATGCTGACTGCATGCAATTGTGCAAATCCTTCCTTATACTCATGGAGGCTGAACGCAATTCATACTCCCCGCATGGCGCAGTGAACACTTTGCATCCATATACATCGGATATAACATCCGCGTGGCATCCGGCTTTTGCTCCTATAGGCGTCCCGTGGATGCATCCCCCTTCATCACCTGCTAAATTGCATCCACCCCTTCGCCTATGACCGTCCGCTTCGACATTCTGCGCCCCCGGAACCCCTTCGGAGGTGTCTCATCGCTTCCATTGTCATCCACTAGGCTATGAACATCCCGTTTAACAATCCCGCTTACATTTTTACTACCCACATCCGTTTTTTTTCCGTTTTGTTTAATGAATTTTCACTGATGGAGCCACCCCCGAAATTTTGCTTGTCTGCTGTGTCCTTTATGCATACGTTTTGCATCCGTCTGCCAGTGGGACCTAACCTTTAGAACAGGGGTGTCAAACTGGCGGCTCACAGGCCGGATGCATCACTCGCAGGCCACGCCCACCCTAGCTCCACTGAAGCAAAAAACATCATGATACATCCTATGATGCAATAGTTTGACATCCATGGGTTAGAAGCTTGTAAGAAACTATGATGCCATTGAAGAATGTGATGATTACCTCCTTTATTCTTCAGCAACCAGAGGTTTGTATTTTTGGTATACAAAGTTATTTTCTTGGTAGCTACTGTTGAATATTTAAATAAGAAAAATATAAAACTGTCTACAGATCAATGTAATAATGGTAAAACGTTTGGACTGGAAAGTGAAGGAGGCAAATATGGGCATATTCCCAATATTACTGCAGCAAAAAAAAATATGAGGTCATACCAGTAATTGCTGAACAGCTGGAAAATAAAATTATATTTTTCAGTCTACCCTTGAAAACTGTGACAAGCTGAGAAACCACTTTATTGAAACACCAAACCAATTTCAGCTTAGTCTCACAGAATGGGAAGAATTAGTGTATGGCAGAGGAGCTGCAATGTGAAATTAAACCTCATGGAAGGTGTTTCTTGAATTTTGGATGGAGGCAAAGAATGAATACACACTTCGATTGCAGGAAAAGGAAGTCTGGTAAGAAACATCATTTTTAACTTATTACCAATGTGAATTGGGATTTTCTGCCTCACAAGCAAAAACTGGAAAAATGGAATGTAAACATTGCTGAGAAAGGAATTAAGAGTTCTTGTGAAACAGCTGTGAAAATCTCATCACGCTAAGATACCTCACTAACAAAAGAAAAGTTAAATACTAGAAAGCTTGTTTGTTCAGTTGTTTCAATATAATTGAAAATTGAAAATATACCAGTAATAAATACTCAAGCAGTTGAAGGCTGAAAATGATATATTTGTGATATCTTTTATTGAAGTTTTAATTGCAAACAAGATGTCATCTGAAAATAAACATTTTACCTAAGCTTTAGTCCTTATACACGCCATGATATTTAAGTAATCCAACTCATCACTATAATGTATTCTTGAGGTAACAAAACTAGTGGAAAATAGAAGAAGTGTATCATAGATAATGCTTGAGTTTAGGTAGCTATCAGCAAAAAGGGTTTTTTAAAAAATGTTGAAAGTCATCGATTTAAAAGTATAAGCGTATTTTTAGTTTCTCAGAACTTTCTTAATCAAATACAGGAATGTATGTGTGCGTGCGTGCACACATATAAACAAGATGGCTCACATGGAGAATTTCATACTGTTCATGTCATCTGTTGATATGGTAGTAATGCAACAAAAGCTCCCAAAGTTATTGCAGAAAGAATGATTCCCCAGGTCTCTACACAAATTCATTTCATCCCTGAAATGCACAGCACTATGAATTACAGAATCAAAATTTGCCAAATATTTTTTAAATTTTCTTTAAAAGTTTTGTGGAAAAACATTAATTTCTAGAAATTAGATATATTGATGGTATAAACACTCCAGTGGTCTAGAAGTTATGCTTCATTGGGTAGACAAGGTATATTACTCCATTACAGCAAGAATTCCAAATGAGATGTAGCCTTATAGGAGACTTGGTAATTTCTCAATTGAGAAGAACAAGATAATAAAGTGACTTTTTGCAACAAGCCACAGAGCCAATGCCACAAAGCACAATAAATCAAGAGATCAATGAAGTAGAGTGAGGGCTCCAAAGTGTGGCTCAATATCATATGGATCCAATGGAGTGGTGAAACTATGAAATAAAATTGATTCCCCCCCAATGTCCTCAGTGCTGTATGTATTTTCTCTCACTAGTTTTCACCTTTGCAAGACTTGAATAACCAGGCTGAGAGCAGAGCATCCTGGAGATCTATCTAGCAGTCAAACCAAATTAATGGTACTAAAGCAACCCAACTGTAAAATTATATTTGTTCAAGACAGTAATTAAGTGGGAGCTATGCTTTCTCTAGAATACAGAGATAGGATGTAACCAAAATCAGTGAGCAGTTCTAGGCTCTATGAAAAGTCTTCCCATTTCAGTTACAGCTTTCTAAAAAAAAAAGTCCCCTTCCTTTTTTGACAACACAGTAAAGTGCTGTCCAGGTACTTCAATATAATACATAGGATCATGTGACCATTTTTACTCTATCCTTCTCCAATAGCCAAGGAAAGGTGATATTAAAATAAAATTAGAAAGAACTCTGTTACTTCCAGAATTTGTGATAAGCACAACAGTTTTAGTCGAAACACATGTAGAAGTTACTAGGCTAAAGATAGCTGTTGTAGGTGTAGTAAGCTTCTTGTACCTGTGTGATTTCCACATCATATTCTAAAATTTAGCATACATTCACATTTACTGAAATGTTTCTCCCGAAATAGATTGTACCTGGCAGAACAACAGATAAATTGCAACAAAGATTTTAGATAAGGAGATGCTGGTGGTTAGCCCTCATATTATATATTGCCTATTATCTGGTTAGAACCTGCAGATAACAGTTGGAAAAAGAAAATTAAGTATGAGTGAAAAATAAAATCTAATTTATCAGCTCTGCAATCAATAAATACACACTGAACACAATATGCAAACAGGTTTAATGTACTTTGAATACACAGAAGGGAAACAAAAGCTTTGTGATTCACAAAAATATTACAAAAAAGTAGTTCATACCAGCACTGTGATAATGTAAGAATATACATTACAAACTAATATAAAATATCTTTAAAACTGCTAGTTTAGGTTTTCATTGCTTTTTTTGGTAGAAAAAGGGTATACTAAAATATTGAAATATTACTGCAGGAGAAGGAAACTGTTTTCAGTCAGTTTCTGCAGTAACTCTAATATATTTGTAGAGAAATGCACACGCACACACACACAAAACCACACACACATGTGCCCCCCCACATAGATGAACTACAAAAAGGTTCATCTCAGCTGAAGCTTTTCAAAACAGCCTCAGCAGTCAAAATTAGCATCTGAACAAATCTAAGGATTAATTTCTCCAAAAGTATATTTCAATTTGTTTAAAGCTTCCTAGAACTACAGTACAGCCATCTGAGATATAAAACTAACATCCCTCAAGAGCTCTTCTCCCTTCAAAAGAAAAAAAAGTTAGCAAGCCCTCTGCTGAATAGAGAACTCTAGTTCCTATTGAGATAAAACCATTCAAAAAGGAAATATACTTATTTTCATTTGAAGTGTGATGCTACCTCCCATGAGCTGTTTTCAGCTGCAGTAGAATTCAGAACTGCTACTACTGAATACCAACTGTATGTCTTTAAACTAGATTAAACTGAGCATGTATTTGCATACATGTGCGTAAGCATAAACGCGGACACACACCATGGATCTTTGCTACTGTTAAACCACAGCTCTGGAAAAGTTATGTCATGGCAGCATTGTTCATAAAGTACTGTTAATTTTTGAACTTTTTCATACTTTTAAAAATTATTTAAATAGGTTTTTCTTTCTCTAAGATAAGTGGGGGGTTTTTCAGCCTTGAAAGTAAAACTGGTGAGAAAGTTAATTCAGCTTAACCTGGAATTAAAAGGTCCATGTTCCTGCATCTTCTTATCAACTGGTGCTCACAACAACCATTTGTATTAACCACAGTGACCATATTATGGTATATATACTGAACATGGATTATACAATCATCTTCTTTTGTTCATTGAAGATTTATATGATAAGAGTCTAATAGAAGAAATCTGTAATTTTGCCCTGAAAAGAAAATAAGGACTAGGGAGTATGCCATAACAATTAGCTAGCAACAGAGCTTTAAAACAATTTCTGAAATAAACATACAAGTTAAAAGAAGAGTTGAAACACATCCCCTCATCTCATCTGCAACTCACTATATAATAACTCTCAAAATGAGGGTTTATTTCAAAATATTTGCAATATAGGAAAATTATTTGCTAAAAAGAAAAAAAGAATCGTTTTGGGAAGAACAATAGAAAGCTTAAAAGCTCTTACTATGATTGTATGTAAGCAATTTAAGAAAGGAAAAAGAAATATGTATGAAACATAATACATAATATTGACAAGTTAATTAACGGTCAGTCTGGGATCCTTATAAATTTTTATTAGACAGTACTAATTTTGACATTGAAGATGTCTAGCAGAAAAGGATATACAGGTTAAGTGGGAAATGAAATGCCACAGGGCTACCAGAGATGGAAGGCATTATTTCTTTTCCTGAAAACTGCAATGATGGTACTTGTGGGAAACAGTATTAAGTATTTTTGTCTCAAGCCATTAAAATGCTTGTGTAAATAGAATAGTTCTCTGATCCCTTACTTCCCTGATGTATAGGGATCATATGCAAAATAGATTCATATAAAGCTTATTATGATTGTGTCCTACTGGAAGAAGAGAATGCAATGGAATGACAGTGCAATCCTTTTTTAATCTGCCATACAAGTCGCTTTCACTTCTAATTCTGTACTGATCATCATACTGAAATGCAAAATATCCTGCAGAGATTTTAAAGGTTTGTATCCCTACTTTTTTCTTCTGATGAAAGGGAAATATGAAATTCAAGATGTACACATTTATATAAAATATAGAGATATTGTGAAGATTACAGATATAGGATTTAATGTAATAATCATGCAAATGTTTATTTCTTTTGTCTTCTTCAGGGTGAGCCTAGATTCTCTTTTTTGTACCTGTTTCTGGAATGAACAATGACTTTCTTCCTTTTTGCTCTTCTATCATATTTCAAGTAGCTTCTGCTCGATTTTAAATGTGTTTAAAATTTTGTGATAAGTGTATATTTAAATGTGATTTATTTTTGAATATAATCCAACTATTTAGTTTTTGAACTTTTTTATTTTGCATTACAAAATCTTTAGTGCTTTTGTGGGATTCAGCTTCTGAGCAAAACAGGCAATAAGGCCAGAACTTGCAACATGTGCAATAGCTTCAAATCTCTATTCTACTCATAGCTTGTAGGATAACTTACACAATTTTTTTTCATAGTTAGATAGTTAAACATTCTGGAATGGCCTGGTGGCTCTGTTAGCATTATCCTGGCATATGACTAGTGCAACAGCTGCACTAAAAGTTAATAATTGTTGTGGCAAGCCAGGAAGGGTGTTTACTGCTCCAGGTGCTGAAGGGATTAAGTAACAGGTGCAAACCAACTGAAGAGCAGCCAAAGCTTCTATTTCCGGTAAAACACTTCAGGAACTAGCAAGCAAAGAACAAGAATGCAAAGCAAACTCTTCTTACCTTATGTTGAGAAAAAACAAAAAGCCAACATAATTAGCCACAGTGTGAGTATCTGCTCATGAAGAGTTGAAGGAGAGACCAAACCCTGTTCCATTATGTTCCTTAGGGAACTGACTAGAACAGTCATAAATTGTTATTGATTAAACAAAAATACATAAAAGCACCATACCTTTGATTTGCCAAGCCAGTAACTTGTGGTTGCATTCAAATAGATTAAAAAAAACCTGAATGCACTCTTCTTTGGAAATCCAACAAGACTAGTCATTTAAAAAGTATATTTTGGGTCAGTTCTGCCCTCCAAAATGAATATTCATGCAGAACATAACACTAAAAACACTAGGATCTTGCAGAAAATCTTATGAGAGACACTATTTAGCTCTAACTAGTAGATCCTTCAGGAGAAATTCACCATGATTTTAAAATTCCAGTTTAGCATTTCACAGGATACTGACTCTGCCTCCCTTGTTTTATTCCTTAAATAAGAAGTTCTTTATTCAACTTGGAAAGAGAACAAACTGAGGATTAAGTAGAGAGAGAAATCTATGAGACAGTTGTGACTGACACTTCCCCATTACAGTAATGAATATATTTCCAAATAAACTATATATATAAACTAATTTAGCTGGAGGAAACAATTCCCCAGAGTTCACGACAGAATGTCAACAGTCAAAACAATTATCGTCTTAATTATGCCTCTCAGTATTAGGTCCTGAGAAGTGAAGAGGATGCTACTGCTATATCTTGACCTATGAGATTCTCAAAGGCATCTGTGAAAATACAAGATACTGAATTATTTGGAACATTTCTCCAGGTCATCTGGTCCTTTAAAATTTAAAATGTGCGCACATGCACGCGGGCACACACACACACACACACAATATTTATATGTAATAAATTAGATTTTGTAGAAAAGGCTCTCTCTAGCTTAGTCATTTCTCTAGCATAGCTGTTTTCTACCAGCAGGAATCACTTTTCTTTCTATATAAAAGCATTTCAATGATGTTAGATCCAATTATAATTTGAAGCATAACAATTAAGGAATAGGCTTCCCACTTCAGTTCCTTCAAAAACTGAACAAAAGTACCATTGTGGGAAAAACTTACACAGCATTTCTACCACTCAGGCTATTTGTTTCCCATGCCTAACTCCTCCCTGAAAGGATAGGGAATTGCTTCCCAATGTCAAAGCAAAGCATAAACATTTCAACAAAATACCCATTTCACAGAAATAAAACCAACCATACTCAGACAACAGACACAGGCAAAACCAAACCTACACAAAACATAATTGCTTTCTAAACTTTACAAATTCTTTAAAAAAAAAACAATATAGTGTAATCTAACAAAACCATCAACAACAACAAAGTAAAGCTAATTCCATCAACCTTACACAGCCAAAGTAACAATAATCACAAAACCCGCAGGACTATCATTTTTGAAGATGGAAGTTATACATATTTCCTGGGGTGCAAAGGAGCTCTCAGATAAATGAACAGAAGTAGAATTTTCTGGATTTTGCAGGGGATTTGGTTTCTTATTTTTCAAATGCATTGTGTGTTGCAGACCATACATTAGTTTTAATGAATATTTTGTCATAAAATGGTGGGAAACCATGCTAGCAATTTTCATCATTTGTTCTGCCAATATTTGCAGATGAAGGTCTGAGGGCTATCGAAAGAAGATCTGGGCACCACACTTGGCCTTGAGGCTACAACTTGCTTAATTATAGAGGAAATTATCGAGGAAATCTTCCAAAAAACAACCTTGTTCTTTAACTTTTTTAAAAAATATTATGAAATATCACCTGATTTATAGAAAAAATGGAGGGAAAATAAGAAATTGATGAAAGTCACAATCACTCTGCTGTCCCAGAAAATTGACTCTGGCTTGTTCAACAAATAATGGTTAATGATCTTGGTTAAACAGTACATGTGAACACTACCCCATGTACATTTCCTCTAGAGCAGGGCTGTCAAACCCGCAGCTTCATGATGGTGTCATGTGACGTATCGGGATTTTTTTCCCCCCTTCCCTAAACTGGGCGTGAGCATGGCCAGTGTGTGATGCATACTGCCCATGAGCTGCGAGTTGACAGCCTTGCTCTGGAGAATCTTACTATCAGCGCTGTACAACTTTGCAATATTCTATTATTAATTTAACATTGTTAATTTTATTTAAATATCTACTAAAAACAAAGTATGAACTGGGCTCTTCAAAAGACTCTCACTTATGTTACAGATTCCAAAGCCTTCTTGCTTTATGATCTTGAATATCAGAATAGGTTAGTACATCACAGTAACCAAAAACTCTACTGACAATACAGTATTTCACAATGCATAAAGTCCAGCTCATGTTTATTGTATATTTTTCTCTCTTTTCCCAAAATGTCATTGCGTAAAAAAGTTTTCCCTTTTTTTGTCCAATGGGATTCTAACCTAGCCTTTGAGTTGCAGATGAAGACCACTGAATATTTGTAGATTGTAAAACAGCAGTCCCCAACCTTTGCGGCTTGCCGGACCAGCTTGGGGCGACCTGGTGCACGCACCCAGACTTTGCACAATTGGTAGGCTGGCACACAGCTTGACTTCCGTGAGTTGGGTGCACATGTGGGTGAGCCTACTTTTCGCGCAAGTTATTGCGCATACATGCACATGCTCTGGCCAGCCACTCATGTAGCCCAATAAAGAATAGGCCATGGCCCAGTAGTGGGTTGCAGCCCGGGGGCTGGGGACCCATGTTGTAAAAAACACATATTTTCACATAGTTCAAAAACAATTTAGACTTCTATGTAAATTACAATTTCTGGAGAGGCCTGATTCAATTAATACTCATCAGAACAAATTCAAGGCTTTCTATTACATTAATAAAAAGAACATGGTTTTAACAAAACTTAAATGTTTTAGACTGCTTTGTTCCAAAGCTGATATAAGATAACAGGCTCTTGGGCACCTCTAGGAGCTGAAACACAGAGAGTTGGTGGAAATTTTTCAGAAAGAGTGCAGCATCAGGAATTTTCATAAAAACAGAAGTGCTAACAGTGCTAATACAAATAAAACAAGCCATTAACTCATTTTATAGCTCAGTGAGTACAATGACAAAAACATATAAAATTAATCACTCATATTTCTTGCTTGGTCATCAGTAAAAGAAATAAGAACAATTATTTAATATGCTTTATAATCCAATAACTTACGGTTATCTTATCAATTAAAGTGTCTGAAAAGGGTTGGGGGAGCTTATTGTTGCCAAACATTCTCAAAGTAATATATAAAAACTTATAATTTAACATACATTTATTTAGAAATAATCCAACTGAATTACAGTTCGGTTTCTTTCTAAATCTGTTAATATTCACAGGCTCAATTTGGAAGTTGTTGCTGATATTATTATTAAAGTGTTTTTGGATGTTATCTTACTAATGAATTATCCATTCTACACAGAATAGCAAATGACAGGATCATTTTATTATAGGACTCAAAATTTGGGCTCTAAAATTCAGCTACACTCAACTAATCTGAGCTAACAGACCAAACCCACCTGCCCAACTTCACTGCAGCTGAACCACAAGAAATGCTTGGGGCCAAGATAATAGAGTACTTTTTACTCTGCTTACTCCCAATACCTGTGGAGAATCCTACTTTCTTTTTGGAATTGCAACTTGCATTAAAGGAATAATTCTGCCAAAGGAGAAGCCTGGCTAACAAAAGAAGTTTGGCATTATGGAGAACATCAAATTAATAATTATGTGTTTACAGGTGAAAAATGTGTACAATAAATGCAGATGAATATAAACCCTGAACTAAGGTGGCAGCAGGCAGTTCTAGAGCCAGTTAAGACAGTGGAAGATGTATTACAGCTACTACTCATAATGGAATACTTCTTCCTCTGTCTAACTCTTGTACTCATTCATGTATATGCAGATACTCAGAGTTCAGCCATGACGAAAAAGAAGAAAACCAGACATGAACTTTTCTGGCTGAACTGTTGTTGAGTAACCTCTTTTCTGCTGTAGTTATGCAGCAACATTGTCAGGACCAACTTTTACTCTACTCAATGCTCCCATTAGTCCTTGAGCAATAAACAATAAGCTGCTGCTTGTGGGCATCAGCTGTCTTTAATGAAGTAGGTTGTCAAATACAGCATCAGGTAAGATGGAGACTTTTAGTTTCTTTTCAGGCCAACTATATTCCTTTGGAAGCTTGAACTAAAAAACAAAGAAATCAGTTAGTACTTATAGAAATTGCTAGAATCTTGGATGAATAAATGTACAATTTCTGGGAAGAAAAACAAAATGTGAAGATAATATGTTATAATTTCTCTGTAGAATTATATAAAAAAGTGATCTCTTCTGAAGTGATAAAACAGTTATATGAAATAAATTGCTACCTACATGATATCTAAAAATAGGCAATAAAGAAATAGATCAATAAGTGAAAAAGAAGCTTGTTTCAATACAAAAAAAACCCTCTTTTTGAAGACCATAAAAATAACAAAATTAAGAAGAAGCTACTGATAGTAACGGAAGTGAATATTCAGAAACCAAAACTGCATAAATAACCATTTCATGTAAGAATTTTTTTTTCAAATTTTCAAGATACTTTATATCATTATATAATACAGCAGCAAATGAAAAGATATTAGATTAACAAGCAAATAAGGATTTTTAAACCAGGTTTTATACATGATCTATGACTTATCACTTTTGTATGTATGTACACTGACAGCTTATGCACTGGAGACGAATTCCTTGTGTGTCCAATAAATACACTTGGCCAATAAAGAATTTACAACAAGATTTCATGATCCTGCCAATTTTAACAGACATTATGCAGCTTATGCATTATGAGTCACAGTGGTGCAGTTGTTAAGAGTGCAGTACTTCCGCTGACAGCTGGCTATCTGCAATTTGGCAGTTCAAATTTCACCAGGCTCAAGGTTGACTCAGCCTTAGAGAGGGCTGTAAAGCGGTATATAAATCTAAGTGCTACTGCTATTGCGATTTGGAAGATACGGAGCCCACAGGAACTGAACAGTGAGAAGGGAACAAGAAAACATTTGTGCAAGGAGACCATGGAAAAATACTCTCCCTCTCCAATCCCATTATAGTAAGTGTATAGCACAAGACAGCTATGATGTCTTTACTGTTTTTATTCACTGCTTTTATAAAAAACTTGAGAGGGGAGTTGTATGATGATTGATAGTTCATAAAAATACTTAAAATGATTCCATGGGAAAAATCTGTTAAGTTCAAGGTCAATTAATCTAAAAGTATGGACAACAAAAACTTCAAAGAAGAACTCAAGCACTTTCCTCTGAGCAAAGTACTGGATCTTTTAGAGAAAACAGGATGTCTCAATTTCAACACTTTTAAGTTTTCTAAGTAACAGAATGTTCATAATTTTTAATCATAGCATATAAATATTATTTCAATGAAACCTGCATTGAATTTAAAGATTTACAAATTATGATAAAAAGGGAAAAATGTTTCAAGGAATGGAGGACACATGGCAAAAAAAGTACATGGAGAAATGTCAATTTAGCATAAAGTCCCTACTGAAGGAGCATCTTAATTCTTCAACTTTATTCAGCAAAGAATTCCAAATATTGATGTTGAAGTTACATAAATTACAAACACAAGCAAAGAGATGCAGGTTGTCCTCAACAGACAATGACAACTGAGCCCAAAATTTGTTGTTAATTGAGACATTGAGTTTTATCCCATTTTACAATCTTGCCACAGTTGTTCAGTGAATCAATGTGCTGTTAAGTTAGTAACATGGTTGTTAAGTGAATCTGGCTTCCTCAATGACCTTGCTTGTCAGAAGATGACAAAAAGGTAATCACATGATCTCAGGACACTGCAACTGACATAAATATAAGTTGATTGCCAAACAACTGAACTTTGATCATGTGATTTTAGGGATGCTGCAACAGTTGTGTGAAAAATGGTCATGTCACATTTTTAATGCTATTGTAACTTCAAATGTGGTCAGTAAATGTGTTGTAAATTGAAGACTATCTGTGTAAAGAATGTCTTTTTAGGTATTTGGATTAAATAAACTTACTTCTTCTGGAGAACTCAGATCTTCTAGGTCTTCCAGTATTCTTTCCACAAACTCTTCTGTAAGTAAGATCTGCAAAAGTGAGAAAAATAACTTTTATTCTTTTATGCACCAAGTTACACTTACTGTAATTGCCAAGAAGTAGACCATTCTATTCTTCAGAGCACTGTTCCATGTTGCTCATCCTGTAATTCATAAAGGCTTGGGAAGTCAGTTCACTTCCTCCAGTAATTATTTGCTTCCTCCTATATTACTTGCAATTATCATGGAATCCATCTATATGATACCAATATTTCCTGTGCCAAATAAAACATCAATTCAGAAAGGGTAAAGATCTAAGAATTGTAAAGAAACATCATATTGTATGAGAAGGTAGGTAATGCAATGGATGGATGTACCTATTTTTTAACATATGAGTAAGAAGAGGGAAAGGGAGAGTGGGGATGAGAGAGGGAGAAGGGGAAAAAGAGAGAGAGGGAGGGAGAGAGAATGGGCGGGGGATAGGAGACAAGAGGATGCTTAATTTGAATTGGTGAATAGGATTTTTTTCATTAAACCATGTTCAAAATTTCAGGAATTAATCTGCAGTCACTGGATGTCTGGATACATCTTCACCCTTCTTTTGAAAGGCAATTCAAACAAATGCACACAGATGAAGAGGAACAGCAACACAAGACCTCATGTTTCTTGCTCATATTATTACACTAGTAATGTTTTCCAATCATGACAACTTTAAGATGTCTGGACTTCAAATCCCAAAAATCTCCAGCTACCATGGCTTTTATTGAAATGTATACAAAGCAATAGCTAACTATACTTGTCTCAAAACTCTTTAGTTTCTGCACTGCTCTTGCAGTGGTGACACCACATTACAAAGAGACATTACATACATTTGAACATTAAAGGTGACATTTGTAGCAAATCTGCAAGCTGCAATTTCACATTTTCCAGGTTTTCTTTTTCAAACTCATCAGCATGTGGTGAGAATATTTAAAACCATGTAGCTACAGAATATCATGGAAAGAAAGCCAATTTATTTTTCCAATGCATAGAAAAAAATATTTGAAGGAATTTTGAAAAAATACCCCAACAAACACAGGCCAAGCTACTGTTTCATGCATTTTCAAAACTAGTCTGTAACTATGACAGAATATCAAATAGCATGTGCTATGGAACTTTTGAAATGTAAAACACAACTCAGGTAAAGTGCAAATACCTCCTATCATAATTACTCAACTAATTCTTTACCTGTAGTTCTGCCTTTATATGAAGATCTTGCAACACACCCTAGTTTTTGCAAAGATGAAAAAAGTCTCACAAAAAGTGTTCACATGGGGTGTTTTCCTTGAGAAGTGGATTATCAAAGTCTCAGTTACCTGGGCTAGGACAGTGTTTTGTATACAGCTCTATTCAAACAACGTATCTGAATATGGAAACACAACACAGAGCAATGTATAGTGTCTGTCTTTCCCCAACCTTTCTAAGTTGAGGAAAAAAAGATTAAAAACTGCATGTTTGGCTTAATCTTATGAAGAAGCCTCTGTGTTATAAGGCAGCTTCAGAGATGCTTCAGTGTTTCTTGGAGCCAAATGCCCACATAAATTCTCTTCAGATTCTTCCCACCAAGGAGGGAAAAGATAAAGAAACGCCAGGATTTATGTTGCCAGTCAAATGAGCAAGAGAAAAACATGTAAATCAAGGATTCTGAAAGTCTGTTAAAGCATGACCAATTGTATATAGAAAATGGGCTCCAGGAATGCCTGAAGCAGGGCATGAATTGCTATTTGTCCCCTTGAAACTGGGATCTAGAGAAATACTACCACTGTATTAAGAGGTTCCATTTAACTATCATGGCTAATATTGATTGATAACTCTATCTTCCATAAATTTTTCAAAACCATGTAATTCTACAAAACAGATTTGGTTTATATTATACTTTTTTATCTTTTCTCAATCTGCTATCAAAAAATCAATTTATCTATTTTGCTCTGTATTTTTTCCTTTTTCCCCTAAATGTAATAGCCCTAATATATTTTGCTTTCTTTATCAGGAAAATGTTACAATATTATGACCATTTTAGTTGTCCCCTTCTGTATTTTTCTCAACTCTACAGTGAGGTTGAAATGCAGATCTGTGAGCATTACTTGTACTTTCCTAAGATACCCAATACACTTGGTATATGTCACACTCACACAACTATTTATCTCTTTCCATTGTAAAGATAATTTTTGCTTGCTGTTTCTTGTTCTTAATTGCTAATCCATAAGAAAATTTGACAATTTATTTCCCAACTACTAAATTTACTTTGCTGTTTTCAGTGATGGTTCTATCAAAAATGTTCTGAGTCTTTGTCTACAATGTTGACTGAATAATATGTGCCCATTACAAAACAACAATTATTATTCATGTGCCATCTAATCCAATGGCTCAAAATAATGAAGGAGATACAAAGTTATATAACACCCAATATTAAACCTAAAATCAATCCATAATAATGTAACATATTAATTTGGTTTATTAAAAAGACCAGATTAACAAACAAAACAATTAAGATAATTAGACTTTATAAAGTAAAAAGATCATGAACATTCAGTTCCAAAAGCCCTCTGGAAGAGTACAGTGGCTTTTTCTGGCTTTAGCACACTTCTTCATTAAAAAATGGGAGAAAATCAGCAGCCTTTCCTCTAAGGACTGCCTTGGTCTGGTTGACACATACTGGAGCAGGCAGTGCCATAGGCAGTATTTGATTTGAACTTAGAACCTCACAGGTAGCCACTGCAGGTCTTGCAGCACAGATGTAAAATGATCAAACACATAAGTCCCTGTCTTCAAGCTAGGTGCTACATTTTGGATCACTTCATAGGGGCAGCTCTATGAAGAACAAACCAGGGGTGGGATTGTACCAGTTCTCACCTATTTGCTAGAACTGATTGTTAACATTCTAAGCAGTTTGGAGAATCAGTTGTTAGAAGAAATTACTGGCCTAATCCTGTAAGGAAGGCAGGAAGGAAACATTCTGGTGTTGCTTACAGAAACTGCCTCTCCGTTAACCCTTATTACATTCTTGGCAGGACTAGACTTCCTGTCTCAGGAACATCTCTGGATGTTTGCTGAGTACTTTGCTGGTACTTTGCTTGTACCCTCCTTTGCTGGTACTTTGCTTGCGTGGAGGGACCATTGAAAGATACAGGGGCACTGAAAAAAGTGACCCATGACCATTTTTCACACTTACAACTGTTGCAGCATCCCCACAGTCATGAGACGCCAGGCAAGGAGATGCATGCCTCAATGTGAGTGATATTGAGTTGGCCACACCCAGCCAATAACATGACCACCAAGCCATGTCCACCCAGTCACATGACCACCAAGCCACACCCACCAACTAAGCCCCATCCATAGAATTGGTTGTTAAAAAATTTGAATCCCATCCCTGGAACAAACTGCAGAAGCTTGTGTTAAGTCACCGTAGCCAGATGCCCCTTGTGCAGAAAGGGTCACAAATGATGCATTGGTTGAAGGTGGATAAAAAGCTTATTTCACCCAGGGTGGCAATATAAGTGAAGAGCTGTTGGCGTATTGGAAGTATGTTCTTTTCCAGATGTTCTTTTCCAGTAGCTTCTTACATATGGTTTACAGCAGAATATACATTATGGAAGCATCAATCTCTGCTTATGTTTATAGTTCGTTAACAGACTTCCCTGAAACCCAAATACTCTAAAAAAAAAAAATCTGTGTTTCATATTGCCTGATCCAAATTTTGGAACACCAAAGGGCTGTCAATGATTATATAAGAAGCAAGACTTGCCTTTTGAAATCTATGATTTAAATTTATCATTACAACTTTTAAAATTAATTGTTGGTCTTGCTGAGACAATGGGGCAAATTTTCTGAACTAATTCACTATAACTGCAAAACCTGAGAAAGCAAGCTATCAAAAGCTTTTTAATGTATGAAGATATACTTATATTTTGAGATACTTTGCTTTATAATGCAGAAGAACTATAACTTAGTTGTAACTGAAATTCTTTAATTGATTGCCCCTAATATATGCAGATCCTATATACAAATTCATACATATGGCTTGTGCATCTTGCAATGCCTGATTCAGGATATTCCAGGAATAAGAAACTTTTGGTGGACCCCATACCCTTCTCCTATGCAGTCATATTAGCTAAATAGGGCTGGGGGAAAAAAAAGGAGAGGATGGAAAATAAATACGTATTTTAACATAACAGCCTCAAATTGGAAAAGACTATTGTACAGATCAGTACTCCAGAAGCAGTAGTGGCAGATAAGCAACAGGATCCTTTCATCTTGATTTCTATGAATCACAAAGATATGATTCAATTTTGGGTTGGTAGATTTAGGAAATCACATCAGCAAGTTAACCAAGTCTGCCTAATGAATGAAGCACTTCATGGGAATCAAGCATCCAATATGTTTTATAAAAGCAGATGACCGAGTTTAAGTTGTCACCCTGCATAATTACTGTAGCAAAATGTGTCATGTACAGCTGCTGAAGATTATATGGCCTTTGTGGAGTATCTTCTGGGCAGAAAGGGATAACTCATAAAGTATGAGAACAAGAATCCACTTGGAGCATATTTGGTTGAGGAAGAGTATACAGAGTTATACAGTAATACAGAGTTAGATTACAGAGCTCATAACATAGAGTTGTGCATCTCTGGGAAAACTCTTTGTTCTTTACAGGCAGAAGTGATTGACTTTACAAACATTCAATATATTAACCATACTGGAGTACTGTAGTAGTACAATCTGATAAAAAAAACAAAGAAAAACACATCTTCATACTGAATTCATATAAAAGCTTTCAGAAAAAAGATTAGATGCTTCTTTTAAAATTCTTACCGAAATCCAATTAAATTTATTCAACTTGACAGTAGAAAGATTATATGCTGTCCTTCCAAAGGGTTCAGCAACCAGAAATAGGGTCTTCAAACAGATAAATGGGATAAATAGTGATTTAAGGGACTTTTTGGCCAATATACAAAAAATTAAACCTTGGCCCCTTGATACTTTGTGAGCATTTTTAAAAAAAATGATTTTCAATAAAACAATTAACTATAGGGTGTAAAAATAGTAGAAAAACAGAAAACTCCGTAAACATACCCCTCATCTTGCAACAGGGCCAGAGATGCCATGAGGGTCAGGGAGATTGTATGGGGTGCAGTGCAGTTTGGGGAAATGTGCATGGGTGAATGACTGGTCAGAGCAAGTGCAGAGGGGCTGGGTGAGGGTGCACCAACGGGGAGACTTGTGACCATCCCTGCTAGTTTCCTCTCTGACTTTCTGGTTGTGAATGGCGATCAAGCGATGCAAGCACTTTGCAATTGGTGGTAAGTATAAACAGCTTGCCAAGCACCCAGGCTGCAATCACATGACCCATGGGATGCTGGTACAGCCTGGAACTCCAAGTACTGCTTATAACCATTATTCGTTCAACACCATCATCACATTGAACAGTTGCTGAACAAATGGATATAGGTCCAAGACTGCCTGTATTCAGAAAACAACAGCATAGATGTCAAAAGTTAACCTGAGAAATAAATGGAAAATCTCTAAACTTTTAATAAAAGAAGTATTGCTAGAACTCATATTGCAGAAAGTTGGGGCTTTCCCTATTCAGACAGCAAAAGGCCAGAGTATTAACATACTCTATTTCTGATCATATCACTTGTCATGATCAGCTCCCAGTTAAAATACATTTAAATTGCCATAAAGAATATACTGGTCATTTTGAACAATGGATCCTGCACTTACAGCTATGAGTGAAAGAACAGTTTTGCTTTTAGCTAGCATCCTAATCTAACACAGGAATTTATTTGAAACAAATGCTGTTAACAGACACAATAACAATCAAAGTGCTGACGTATCTGCACAAAATTCCATGATTTTTTCCCATGCGTTCTTGAATGAAAAATATCATGAGGAAATCAACGGGGAAACAGAGAATCTACCAATGTCAGTTTGCCTGTTTGGTCAGGAAACACATATCTTTGCTACTGTCACTGAATAAACACTTCATTATTAATATCTGAACAAAGCTTTGGTTCTCAATAATGATGTATTTCAAAACAAAAGGATATCTTAGTATAAATGGCTTAGAAGAAGATATTACTTTTTAAATGGCCAAGAAACATGGAAAACTGCATTATTTTTTACTAATCCTTATGTTTTTCCTCCTGAAGATATGGTAAATCCCATGATTTAATTGATCATAAGGTTAGTTTCCTAAATAGGCAAAGTTATTGTTTTTTTCATCATATATTTTTATTCAAAAATCTTTGACAAGTATTCTTTTGCCTTGTTCTTATTTCAACAAAGATACATTAAAATATTACTTTGCCTCTTTTGTTTAGGAAGGCCTTCAAAATCAAAAACAAGGCCCAAGCTCTATAACCAACCTAAATACTTCAGTGAATACAAAGATAGAATTGGCAACACTATTAGAAGATACAATGTAACACAACTATAATAACACAAAATAACTACTCTATTCATTTCCTTTTATGTGGTATGATATCAATTACCAGCAATTTGTTTGTTTTCTATGTATGATATATATTTTTGCGCTTTTGAAAAAGATAATTCAAATATGAGATTGGAAATGACAAGTCAGAAAACAATGGAGGATATTTCAACATGCCATTACAATCTGAAAGAAAGAATGTTGAATAAAAAGAATAAAATAATTTTTAAACTAATTTTAAAAGGAAAGTCCAATATATGCAACATATGTTAAAAGTTGACATACAAATTCTGTTTTGCAATACAGTAAATGCAGCAGTAAAGTGAACCATTACAGGTAGTCCTTGTTTAGCAACTACAGTTGGGACTAGCAACACAGTCATTAAATGATGTGGTCACTAAGGAGAAAAATCACTTGATTACAATTGTGCTATGGGTTTACTTTAGCTTTCCTTGCCCCACCCCATTCCTTTACTCTTTGGGATGTTCACCCTGGTGCTGGGATAATCAACAAGAAGGGAATTAATGTTTGCATTTACATTCATTTGAGAGGAAGGGATTAAAAGAGAGTAAGCAGGCACATGATGGGGAATACACATTGAAAAGAAAGAAAAGAAACACTAATGCCTATGTTTGCTTAATATGCTTTTGTCTCCAAGCCCCAGGCTGATTAGGAGGGCAACAAAAGTGAAAGTGATTAAAATCTTGTCAGTCGCAGGCAGCAGCTAGCTAACTAACATGTTAATAGTTAACTTGAGAAAAGCAGTTTAGAAAGAGATTGCTTGTTTAATCTCTCCACTCTATTTTTTTTTTGGGGGGGGGAGAGAGAAAGGAAACAAATGTCTTTAGGCACAGGACATCAGGTACTAACTGACTTCATGATGAACATATGACTGAAAGAGAAAGACATATTTTATATTTATATCCCACCTTTATTTTTTACAAAGAAGTCAAGGTGGTGAACATATCCAACATACCTTTCTCCTCCTATTTTGCCTGTAACAATAATCCTCTGATGTGGGTTGGGCTGAGAGTGAGTGACTGGCCTAAAGTCATCCAACTGGCTTTCATGGCTAAGGTGGGATTAAACTCATGGTCCCTGTGAAGGTCATACATTAGCACTTTGATCATGAAGTTATTTTTCAGCATTGTCATAAGTTTGAACTGTTGCTACATAACTGTTATGAACAATCAATAAGTTAGGTCTACTGTAATTGTTTGCCATACTGGAAAAATAATGAATAAGGGACAACGGATAGTGAATAGTGAACCCTGGGCAGTAATAAGCCAGAGGGAAATATGTTGAAATGTGTAACAATTATTGTTTATTTGTATATAGAGAAAAAGATGTAACTGAATTATCTTAATAGCTGATTTCTTCTCAAGCACATATTAACATAACTAAATAGCTGATTTCTTCTCAAGCACATATTAATATAACTGTATATGAATGCTCTTTTTATGCATCTTAAAAGTTTTACATAATTTACTGATTAAAATTTCATTTGTTTCATTTGTTTCATTCATATATGCATAGATCCCAAAAAGACTTTAGTACATAAATATCAATTCTAAAACTGCTAGTTTTCAAAAGTGCCACAATTTCTGCTGCTTTCTATGCAATAAATTTCAATCTAGATGTTGCAGAAAACTTCATTGTCTTAGAACATACAGGGAGGGCTGAATATATTTATTTCATGCAATGGGCTTTAAGAACCTGAGCTATCCATTGGTGAAGAATGTAAACCTACTATTTCTTAACTACAAGTTTCCTTTCCTCACAAGTGATCCTACTTTCCGGGAACCATAAACTCTACTGCTGGGTGAAGTAGAGATTATTCTCCTATGCACAACTACTCTTAATCATTAAGTTAGTTCAGTAAAAAAAGCCAAGATGCTTACTTAGTGAACAAGAAAAATAAAAATGTAAAACTGTTTCTTTTTAAAATTAAAAATATAGGCTGTTTAGAAAGACATTCTAGACTCAAACTGCCACCTTCTTTTTTTTAAAGCTTCTTATGGCACCTAGAAGAAAATAGGATGCTTTGCTTGACATGCAAGAAATATATAAAGTCACAAATTCTGGGAAAGCTATTAACTGTGAAATGTTTACTTCCAGATCTCCTTACTGGAACAGACCTAGTGCACAATATGTTAAACCATTTCTAAACCTGTTTAAGCAAATAGTAGAGTATATAACGGAACTAGTAATGGCAAGAATGGAATGTGTTTGTTACCATTTTGCCATTTCCATAAATGGCTAAAATTACTTAAGAGAGATTTGAAGAAGTAACACAAAATCCAACCACATTCTGCAAATCATTATGAAGGACTAGTATTTATTAGCAGAATAATAAAATTACAGGGCTGGAAGGTGACATTTAGACCATCAAAAGTCCAAGCTTGCTCAGTGCAGAAATCTAAATTAAAGAACCATCAGATAGATGGTTTTCTAGTGTCTGCTTGAACATAATTGAATAAAGAGAACCTTACCGCCCCCTTTGGATAACTGACATCACTAACAAATTGTTTTTACTATTAGGAAGGGTTTTTTAAAATCAAAATTTGTCTTTCTGTAAGCCAAATCTAGAATTCTAGATTCTACATTTTGAATGAAAGTGTATAGATCTTGACTTTCTATATGAATCTCTCCTCAACTGTCTTTTCTCAAAACTAACTATACTATACTCATTTCTTCAAGTCTATATTTCTAATCCTCTAATTATTTTTGCTGCCCTTTTCTGAACTTGTTCCAATTTCTCTGAAATGTTCTTAAACTTTGATACACTGAATGGACACAGTTCTCAAAGTGGAAATACTATCTACCTCTAATTCAGAATTAGGCTGTTTTGCAGTCATGTCACAACTGCTGGCCTATACTCAATTTGCAATTAATTTGTGTGTGTATGTATAAAAAGAGACAGACATCCCAATCTCTGGAAGTAAAATTTTATATCATTCACTAAGCTCTGTTAGTCTCTGCTAACATTGTCAGAGTGTAAAACAACCTTTAAGGAGATATATGCCTTTATATAACATGGGGGCAATATGCTGACTCTGTAAACCACTTAGAGAGGCTGGCTGTAAAACACTATAAAGCAGTATATAAGTCTAAGTGCTATTGCTATTAACCAGACCTGAAAATTACTCAGAAATAGTGTCTATAGAGCCCATATGTTTGGTTTGTGGACATCAGTGGAACCTCGGGTCACAACCATAATCTGTTCCAGGACTATGGTCACAACCCGATTTGGTCATGACCAGAAGCACAACTGACTGCACATGCATGGACAAAAAATTATGTGGACTGCACATGCACGGAAGGGGAAATCAGTATAGAAAGGGAATCTGTTTATTCGCTGGGTAGAAAAATCAGGTGGATTTTTTGGTCGGAACCTGATTTGGTCGCGAACAGAAGCGTTTGCAACCCGAGATTCCACTGTATATTGATCTGAAAGGCACCATTATTTCCCTTTTATTGATTTTTCAATGAGTAATTTAAACCATGTACATGTAAATTTTATTTTATACAATAATGTGACTCTGGCTACAGCCAATTTTTTCCCCTGCCATAATTAGACATAGGAAGAAACTATTTGCTGAACAACTTGTTTTTCATATGTCAAATGTTTTCTTTGTTATTCTGTTTGTTCTTGGCTCCTTTGATGATAATAAACTTACATTTATTACTGCTTTGATATATTGCCATATATATCAAAGTTCTATCTAAATTAAAGACCAACATTGTAAGGAGGTGTGGAAAACCTATGAAGATAACTTTTCAAGAAAAGAGCACCCAGAGCCAACCATTTCAGACTATCTTTTAGCTATTATGAAAAATCTCTAGTGCTATATGTATTTGTACATCCTCAGTGGCAATTCCTTGTGCTAATACAGGTAAAGCTACAGAAAACATAACCAGAACACGGACCTACTGATGAATCTCTACCATAAATGTGTACTTGAAAAATGTGTATAGAAAACAAACCAAAGACACTCTAGTCAAAAATATAAACAGGCCCTTATCTGTGGGCAACATTAAAATATGAAATATTTATAGAAGATTTGACTGTGACATCCAGAGGAGCTAAGAACAAGGGCTTAAAGTAAAACAGTAAATTTAATTTTGGAAATTGTTTTAAATCAGAAATAGCTGCACAAAAAGGTTTTTTAATTTTCTTTTAAAATTAGGTAGGAATTATATATTTAAACTCTAGGCTTTTGGAAAAGAAAAAGCTTAGGAATATATGGATCTTGTGAGCCACATATACCATAATTCAATTACTTCAAATAATTCCTCATAAGACTTTTTGCTATTACTTTATCCTGTGTTTTAATTCTACTTCCTGTCTTGACTGCGAAATGCAAGAAGTCACAACAGAAAGAATTTACAAAAGATGAAGCAACATATTCAGTGCACAGTATTCCTGAAAGTTAATCAAATATAAAACAAAAGATAGAAAGTATTAGTAGTAGTGTGTTTTGTGAAACCAGAACTAGTTTTCTAGAAAACTTTTAAAATTCTGCCATTGTTTCTTCTAAGTGAAGAAGGAAGAATTAAAAATAGGCCTCTTCATTCTATCCTGAAGATGTTTTGACATTCTTTTTGAGTTTTTAATAGGTTCAAATATTGTAGCCTTGCCTTTTCAATTGCTGCATACTGTTTGAAAACAACAGTGATTACAAAGGCAACTGCATTGCAGTAGTGGGGGAAAGAATTAGAGGATGCAGTTTGTAAAATGTTCTGGGATTTGGGAACATAAAATTGCTGTTTACACAGAGAAGAGTATTAAAAACTGCCATTTCTTTTTTACTTATAATTCCACTTTCTAAATACTTTTAAAAAATGGTGAAGAATGCAAAAACATTCTTTGCCTAAAAATAACACAGCAAAACCAAAAAAATTATTATTAAAAACTGAAAGCATCTGAAACAAAATGGGAGAAATTGTTTCTTATTCAGAAATACAAAATATAAAAATAAAATACCTGTAACCAGGGTCCATGTGCTGCATATGGATGCTCCTCTGTAGCAAAGGCCCCTTCAACTCCTGTAGATACAAAAGTGATTGCTGTATCTCCTGTAATACTTTTGTATGTAAAGTGCCGACCATGTAATAATCTGCCTCTGAAACAATAAGCAAAAAAATGACTTTCAAATCAATACGGTCTTCCCCATGTGGCACTCTGTCACAATATATATTCCTCAATACATATAATATTGTAAGTCCATAATTTTAAAGTTCAAGATTAAAAAATGAAATAGAGACAAGGGACAGAAACAACTATAATTTGACTACAGTAATTAAGGCTCTAGTGAATTGGGTAAAAAAAGAAAATTCATCTAAGTTCCAATATACACAAACTGCAAACTCAATGACTTGTATCACAGAAACTTTCACAGTACAATGACTGATGAAACAAAAGAGATGCAGTTAAATGAAAGGAATTCTGTATCTCACCTACATTTCTCTCTTCCAGACACATTCCATCTAAATGTAATATATGCTTTTTCATAAACCAAAACAAATGCATTTGAATAGCAAATTTAGATAATATATGTGTGCTGGAAGATTTCCCAAGGTTCCCAGAAAAATTCACTATTTTGGAATTTAAGTAAAAATATACAATAATCTAATTATACAACAAAATACAATGTTGCATTGTGGTAAGATTATACAGCATAATATAATATGCTAGAATTAATCAGTTCAGATATTTGAGACTTGACATGTAAGAGTTAACCAAAACCTTGAAATGCAGAGTCCTAAGATTACGATGGCAATTAGGACAGACTGCTGTAGCTAAGCAATGTTGTATAAAGTATGATGCAGTTACCATCAGTAACCAATGACAATCCAGACAGTCCCGTTTGCTTTCTTAACCCCAAAATACACACTAAGAAAATATACCCACATAGGCCACACACAAGTTGGGGGAAAGTGGGATTGAGTTGCAAGCAGGAAGTAGGGTGCGGGTTGCACAAAACAAAACACTTTATACAGGGGTGTCAAACTCGCGTTGTTACAGCGTCGTCACATGATGTATTGGGATTTCCCCCGTTTGCTAAACTGGGTGCGGCCGAGGCCAGCATGTGACACATCTGGCCTGCGAGTTTGACACCCCTGCTTTAAACAGACATTTCAAGATCCTCCCCTGTTGTTTGAATATGTATGCTTTCAGGGAAAATATCTGCATGGAATTATAATTGTAGTAAAGCAATAAGTCTCTTGGAGGATCATGCCAAATCTTTGAGATGCATCACTTTCACATTTTGAACAAGGGCACATTCATGGAGTGGCCTCTGAACAGCACTCCTCAACTCCTAGGCATATATATATTACATGGTTAAATACTTTGTAATATTCATTTTAGTTTTTTAAATCTAGTTGAAGAGACCTCAGTAATGTAGGGACAACAGAATGGTCCTTACAGTCCCTCTTATGAGAACTCACATTCTACTCACCTTAAACAAAGTGGAATTAATGCTCCTGATTCCTGGTTGAATTTTAGGTGCACACTCTCAAGTTGTCTTGTGCGAATCAGTTCATGAGGAATGATTGCTGCTGAGCTATCACTTTCTAAACTGTCCTTACGACTCCTAAATCAAAGAATGTATAAGGTTTTATCTCACCTTTTAAATATATTTTGGGTCAACTCAAGTTGGGGAGTACACCTAATATTCCTGCCCCCTATTTTCACCACCACCACCATCCTATGAGATACACTGGGGGGAGAATGATTTGACCAAAGCCACTCACCCTTCATGTCTAAGGGAGGCCTAGAATTCAGTCTCCTGCTTTCTAGTCCAGAGCCTTAACCACTATACTAAACTGGCATTGTAAATCCTTAAGCAGAGAATTACTGAAGCAATACTTATGTTTTAAAACTTAACATATTTTACAAAATATATGATATATGTAGCCTCTATATCAGATCTATGTGTAACAAATCCAATTTCATTCATGACCTGATTGTGAGTGTGATTGCAGACATGGGACGTATCTTTAAATCCCTGTTGTAGAGTCCCTTTTGCTGAAGTTTCACCAACTTGTTTTATTTTTTTAATATAATAATTTTATTATTAATTATTATCTGTAACTTCAGTTCTGCCATGGGTGGATTGGATCCTTGCACTACCTGGATGGGGAAAGCAGCAAAAAAATATTGAGAGCTGGGTCTGGGGTATACTTAATCTTCACAGGAAAGTTGTACTTTTGATAACTCTGAAACTTGTGCTAGTAATTTTTTTAAAAAAATATCAGTCTAATCCATTCTAACCAATGGAAGTAACAATTCATTTAAGTCATATTTAGTTGGGATTTCTATATATTATTAGTAAAAAGGAGTCTGGACTTGAATTTTCTTAATGGTTAATGTTATCCTATATAAAATAGAATAACAAAGTTGGAAGGGACCTTAGAGGTCTTCTAGTCCAACCCCCCTGCTTAGGCAGAAAACCCTATACCATTTCAGGCAAGTGGTTATTCAATCTCTTCTTAAAAACTTCCAGTGTTGAAGCAATTACAACTTCTGGAGGCAAGTTGTTCCACTCATTAATTGTTCTAACTGTCAGGAAATTTCTCTTTAGTTCTAAGTTGCTTCTCTCCTTGGTTAGTTTCCACCTATTGCTTTTTATCCTGCCCTTAGGTGCTTTCGAGTATAGCTTGACTCTCTCTTCTTTGTGGCAGTCTCTGAGATATTGGAACACTGCTATCATGTCATCCCTAATCCTTCTTTCTGTCAAACTAGACATACCCGATTCTAGCAACCATTCTTTATATGTTTTAGCCTCCAGTCCTCTAATCATCTAAATATGATTACGTGGTTATGGTTTTTTGATCATGGTAAATTATCTTGCTCAGAACTGGTCTCTACTAGACCAACAAAATCCACATTCAGAATAAATGTTGCCTAGAAATAAGGTTATGAACAAAAGCTTGGTATGTCTGAATCTACAGAATATCTTTAGCACTGAGAGTATACCAAGTACGGTATAAAAATGTGTTTATAATTTCAGGAGCCAGTATTGAATCATTATGTTTTGTCACATATTTCATCAAGATATATTGCTATACTTATACCCTAATAATCTGATTTTTTCCGAACAAACTATTGGTTTAAGTGGGATGTTTGTATTAGCAAATAAAGTAATTCTAACTTTTGAAATAAATGAATCTATTATTAAACCTTTCTTTCCAATTCAGTGTTTTGCTCTGAATGTTATTCTGCCTAATTTCTTCACTTGACCACTTTCTATTGAATTTTACCTCTTGACTAAATAATGGTCCTAGGACAAGCTTCCCTAAAATCCATCTTTCATTAAAACCTGTTAGATCCTGCAGCTGAAGATTTCTGTTTATAGGGGTTTTTCCATTTTCCATTTTCTTTGTAACTGAAATGAAGGCCTTCTCTTTGCCTTGCCAGCTCTTAAGAATGAAGGGTATTGACAGGGCCACCCACATATAAGATTTTCAATAACCTACACTAAGCTGAATAAAGAATCAAGTATTCATTCTTTTAGCTTGAATGAAAACCATGCATGGTCCTGGGGAAGAAGACAATCTAGATGAGGGGGTGATGGAATTTCTAACACGTTAGGGAAAATCAGGGGGAGTCATAGAAGTTATTACTACAGCTTTTTTTCCTCTGCAAATGTAGCTTTGAAAGCAGGAGGTTATACAGGTTTTATATCTGGTATTTTCAGTTTTATTTCTACTTATTTCTGTTATTTTCATTTTTATGGTCATCATCTCTTATTTTCATTTGCTCTTACACACATAAAGTACTCTTAACCAGATCTATTTAACACAAAATTTCTCAGGTTGTCATTAACTAATGTATTTTAAAAACTGCCACATAAAATTCTCCACTCAACCAACACAAATAATTCATGGATTCTCAGCTTATATCCAGGAAGAAATGAATAAAACCTGACAAGAGCCATGACTTCTATATTAGGAAAGAGAAGGTACATTTAAATGAGAGCAATATGCCAGAAATGTCCCAGCATGAGACTGCATATCTAACATTTTATGGAACTGAAAGGGAATCTGAGATTAAACCTTATTCTGAGTGATTGAAGAATTGTGGGAGGTGTAAGTGTGGGCAGTTGTCAGATTAATTCTTTAGATGATTAAATTCTTTTGTAGTCAATGTTTGAAGTCTCTTCATTTTAAATGAGTGTAATGCAGCAGTTACCAAGGTGACTTTTGCTGACTTTCAACTATTTCTTCCTTCATTTTCTGTTCTTACTAACAGCCTGAATTAGTTTCTACATCTTGTGAATTAAGATGAACCAACAGCACTGTTAGCCGTATTGCTGTTAGCTGCTGCTGTATTAAACTTCAGATCTGGATTTGGATTATTAGCAAAGCTAGTAATTTGCTGGAAAAGCACATCTCTATTGTTGCTAAGAAAGCTACAGAGTCATAGTCACATGAACACATTTTCAACCATCTTTGATCCTCCTGCAATATTAGAGACAGATGATATAAACCATGTCATTTGAAGGCAATCAATATACATTCTCCAGGGGGAAAAAACCCAACTGCTTGCTACACGGTTTACGCTTTTTCTGAAATTCTAAGAATCTGAGAGACCAAAGTTTCAATAATTGCTTATAGTCCAAGTAAAGGAGACACTAAGATTTGCTATGACAGGCATTGATTAACAGATTAAAGCTTACTAATAAAATAAACTAGGGGGGTTATCCTTAAATGCTGACTATTTTAATGAGATCTATTGTCTGAGGTATTTGATTCAGAGATAGAGAGAAGCAGGCTTGTGCACAAATACAATATTCCACTGCCTACCTGTTACTTAAAAGTTCTAAAAAGTAAATTAAAGTTACTTAATGCAAGAGTTTGCAGCCCCAACCCTAACCCAACCCTATTTTAACAGATAATGTTTGTTTACTTTTATAACAGAGGACCAATAATTAAAGTTAGAGATATGAAGTTACAGAAAATATAAAATGCTAATTTTAAGTTATACTACAACATATCCTCCATTCTAAAATAACTTTTTACTATATAAGGTTCCAGCCAGCTCTTCTTCCAAGGAGAACAATCTATGCCTATTAGCCCAGCCATCATATTCTACACACCACTGGTTCACTTTATTTTATGTAACTTCTGAGAGCACATAGTCCCTACTGAACTAATATGGCAGGGAAAGGCATGAGGACAGAAAAGAGTGTTTAGATATTTTCTAGTTATATCAACCTGGAATTTCTTCTAAAGATGCCAATGCTTCCTTTTTTTTTTTTTTTGTAAAGTTTGGCTGTAATCCTTGGACATTCATAATCAGCATTATAAAAAGTAATGTGCAGAATCTAATGTAATGCTAATAAGTCAAACAGCCAACTCAGGATACAGACAAAAAAACCCTCTATTTGTTAACAGAGCATATTTCCGAATTTACTTGAAAACAACTATCCTTTGTTTACTTGTGAACAATAATATGTTATTATTCATATTCTATAGAGGGCAAAGAAACATTTGAAACTGAGAAATAAAAATAAAACTTAAATTCTGTTTTTTTCTTCATACACACACACACACACACACACAGAGAGAGAGAGAGAGAGAGAGAGAGAGAAACATNTAAATTCTGTTTTTTTCTTCATACACACACACACACACACACACACACACAGAGAGAGAGAGAGAGAGAAACATGTATACCTAATGTACACAAAAGACCAAGTAACATGACCCAAATGCAGTTACTTTTTATGTATCCATATTGCTAGTAATGTGTAAATTAATTACATATATAATCTACCGCAGCTATTGATATTAATAAATATACTCCTATCTGGTATATATGCTTTTTATTTTGCTAGACTGATGTTTAATAACTTGAAAATTCTCAAATTCACACTATACAGTAACTTGGTCAACACATTTATTTTCGAATGTGAGATAGCTTAGCCTTTCATTCAATTTCTCTTTCTTAACTTCTGATCTTTAGAATCTGAGCTTTTAGGCAGGGTTTGACCCTCATACTGATGTTCTGATGACTGTACTGAAGCTAGCCAATATTCACATAACTATGGTATAAAGACAAGCATTCTCTCTTATAAAGATATGTTTTCTCTCTTGTAAAGATATGCTTCAAATTATAGCACAGAAAAGATAATAGACTTATTGTCCCAGAAATCTGGCTCAGAACCATTATAGTAAAATCTATAAGTAAGCAGGCTCAGTCTAAATGCAAGGAGGAACATCTTGAATGTACAAGTTGCCGGCCAGAAGAACAAGCTGCAACATGAAGTGATGACTTCCCTTTCATTGCTGAACTTGAAAAAGAGGCTGGATCATTGGTTAGAGATATTTTATTTGTTTAATTATTTAAAAATGTGTTGTCTGCCCATCTTACCACATAAAATGTCTGTCTGTATGTCTGTATGTAAATATGTACATACATACATATGTACATAAGTTAAGACCATAGTCTAAGGTTCTACACTGAGCAGAGATTAAATAATTTCTAAGGTCATTTCTGCTTTGTGCTACTTGAATTTAATGATGTTTACCAGTGGAATAAATATCAAACAGAGATTAGCATTCCCAAACCTGTATTTTTGCAAAAAATGAAATGTTCTTTATTTAGCCAGGTTTTCCACTGACTCTTTTCAACTGCCCTAATTATAAATGAGTTGTTATTTGCTTTCTTTTGATTATTTAAGCCATTTTTACTATTTTGTTTCATATTTTTATATACTATATATCAAATTCTACTTTGGTAATTTTTAAATTTAAGTTTTTCAGTTAAAAGCAGTATAAAATGTTGCAAATACACAGTTAAATAAAATATATTTGAAGTATAGTACCAATATTATATTAGCATTAAATTATAACATATTATAAAATTGTATTATAAACATTATATTTTATACAAAAATAGCCTTTCCTCCCATTATTATCCTAAGAAAAATGAGAAAAACCTATTCTTTCCCACTTCAAGATTCATCTATAAGATTCATCAGACTTACGGTGCTCTGTCAGTGTTCAATCCATTCTGCCTCTGAGTACTAATTGGTGGCAAAATTGGCTTGCTGTTAATCTCTAATCCCCTTCGTAGAGTTTCTCGAATTTGTTCTGTGTCTGAAAATTCAGAAATTTAAAAACAGAGTTAAATCTAGATGAGGTGATCTTTCAAACAGTAGATTGGAATATTAAAACAAAGACTGCTTTCTTTTTCATCTGTATATAAAAAAGCATAGTTTCTTGAAGCAAACTGGTAACTATGATTTGTTTCTATTTAATATAAACAACACTCACAAAGCTTAAGCTTTGAATAACATTTCAAATTATGATTTTTGGAAAATATTAGTCACAATGCACTGAATGAAGCATTATAGAATATAATAGCAATGTTGGTCCTCTGGCTTCACCCCTGAGAAAATGTTATATAAAGTTAACACAAAGTCACAGGCATTAAATTTATTTATACACACACAGAGACAGTATTTCCTCACAATCCTGTAAGGTTGATTGGGCCAAGAGACATTGACTATCCAAAGTCACCCAGCAGGCTTTTATGGCCAAGGCGGTGGGCACTGAACTCAAAGACCCTTGCTTTTTAGCCTGGTTCTTTAACTATTAGACCAAGTAAACCTTAAGGCTGGTGTGATCAAAGTTTAGCTTACCTTTTCCAGACAGTCGTCGAGGATGTGTACCAATGCAGATACTTCTGCTGTCTTCATCATCCTCTGGTGGCCGGCTAAGGTCATCCCAGGCACATTTTGCACTGACACCGCTTAGATTGGAGCCATCTGTTTCAATCCCTTTATCAACTCTGTCCTGCTTAAAAGGATCCCAAACAAGCACACATTTGAGAACATAATTCTATCATCACAAGATCATATATTATTACAAGAACATATACATTATTGATGCTAAGTGTCTGAGAAACTGAGAGCTGCAGTACTTATTTTTACTTCTCTAAACACACAAAAGTCAGCTGCAAATCAATGCCGACGAATACAATGGCCTTAAAACTCAGAATACACTGTATCTCCGCCTAGTGTAATATCACTTACACTGCTTCATGGGACTTTTTTTTCCAGCCCTATCTGGAGGCATTGAACTTCTGGAGTTGTGCATGATGAAGCCTATGCTCTATCACCAAACAATGGCAGAACATCTGAGTTGCCAAATATCATTTGATATCCTGAGTCATAGCATTTAATTCAAAACCCCATTTCACAAAAGTATAGCACTGAATCAAAAATAAAATTTAATGAATTCCAACAATTAATTTTCCCAGCATGCTTTTCTTCCAAAATCAATAGCAGAAAGAGAGATTCCTGCATCTCACCAAACAACCAGTTCAACAGAAGAAAACGATTTGACTTCAGTACTAACATTCACCACCAGATGATGCTGTTAAACTAAGTCTTGGCTTTTAAAATAAGAAGGAATGAACTGCAGCAGTTTGATATGAACAGAAGAAAAAAAATAATTCAATTTTCCTTTTCACATGGAAACAAACACGTGCACCTGGGCTGCTTGAGAATATCACTGAAGAAACTGTCAGAAACTATATATCCATCAACTATTGTTATGATTTTTGATATACTGAAGGAAGACTTCACTCTGAGATGAAAGTTTCACATCTAATATTCCAATACTGTTCATGGTTGCAAAGATCAGTTTCAGCATGTTAGTCTATTTTCAACCCAGGAGTGAAGGGTTACATATAGTTTTTTGAAGCTTTTGAAATCCTTATAGTTACCATAAATCATATTGGTTTCTACAAAACAAGGCAAGTAACAGGTTCCTTTCCATTCATACCTCAATCCCTCAACCTCCCCCAAGCACACAAGGATCGGGGAATCTGCACATGAATGGGCCTTTTTGTTGTTTTTGTTTTTATTGCATGCCATACAGAGTCATTTTGGAGATGTGCATTTACAAATATATGGGAAGGAAGGAAGGAAGGAAGGAAGGAAGGAAGGAAGGAAGGAAGGAAGGAAGGAAGGAAGGAAGGAAGGAAGGAAGGAAGGAAGGAAGGAAGGAAGGAAGGAAGGAAGGAAAGAAATGATGTCTCTGACACAGTTCATTAGCAACAGTGTAACTAATCTGAACTGAGCTATTTATTGACCATGGTTCCAAGGATTGCGAGCATGAAGACTCACAAATAAAAAATTAATAGCAAAGTAACAAAATAATTGACTATTTTTTCTGAGAACATTCAAATATAATGGTGAATTGTTTTGGATTACACATGCAATTGTGTCCATTCATCATGAAATATCAATAAACTAAATAATTAAAATGCATACTTGCAGGTGTGGATCTATTTCGAATATTGTTTCCCCACGTCGCATATCTGTGATTAACCACGGACCTCCTGCTCTATTGACGTAAAAAAAAGAACAATAGTTAACTGCAATTATCCCCAGAATATTAGGGTGTCTCATGCATCTTTGCTAACTATATCTCAGACCACAAAATGCCTTCTCAGATCCTTTTTGTTGTCAAATTTGTACGAATGTACATAATTCTTTAAGCATCACAATCCTAAGGGAATATGATACCTAAAATATCTTCATTCTGAAGCTATTTATTTTCCCCATGTTACATAAACTAACCAATAGAAGAGAGTACTTTGTAGCTCAGGGTTGAAATCTGAGGTTCCAAGTCCTGAGTGTGGTTTTTTTTCTTGTAGACATTTAAGTACTGAACTAGATAAGCTCATTGGTGCAATTTTACATATTAAAGGCTTGTGCTGTCAGTGTTGGTGAGAATGATCTTAGTGATTCCTTGATTAGGAGGCTGTTGCTTACTGTTAGCTTGTTTGTCTGACCTGGTAGTTTCTTGACTGAGGTATTTATTTCTTGATTGTTGGTCTCAGTGTTAATCTTGATGTCAATCTCTGCTCATCTAGGTGTTGATTGCTGGTGAGGAAATATTTTGGTCTCTTTTTTTTCTTTTTTGATTGTCTCTTTTGAATGGTATAGAGATGTTATTTCTCTCTATGTGCTGCCTATTGGTGGCTCCTTCCAGGAATTTTCTAGTGTTTTTTGGACTTGGCTTGATCTCGGATGGTCCATTTTCCAGCTGAAACTATGATTAAGTCTGTCCATGTGTTGTGAAATAAAAGAGTTTTCATCCCATCTTCTAACTGCTAGTTGGTGTTCATGGACACGCTCTGCTAGTCTTCCGCCTGTTTGTCCTAACTAGTGGCTGTCATAGTCCTTACACTGTATATTATAGACGACTATATGTATCCTGCTTTTTCTTCTGGGCCTGCTGGATCTTTTGGTATCCTTAGGATGCTTTGGAAGGCTTTAGTTGGTTTGTCTGCTATGGTGATGCCATAAACTAACAAAATAAATTGCAAGTTCAAGTTGCCGTGTGAAATGGGGGGGGGGAAAGAACCTCAGCTATTTAAGTGTACAGGTTTTAAAAAAGATTATTTCAGTGTAGCATTTGGAAGTGGCTGAAATTATCTTAATCAGGCATTATCCTTGAACTGCTGATGTGACTTCCAAATGAGGTGGAAATGCTCTACTTACACAGGAACAGTCCGAAGCAATTCTAGTATACCCTGCCCATTCCACTGCTGTGCTGCATGAAGCTCTTCTGTACATACTCCAACAATCTAGAACAATAAAATAAGATCTTTTATACATAACAAAAATATATTGGAAAAACTAGCACGATGCAACACAAATTTAAACAATAAAACAAAAGGGGTGGGGAGGAGCCCTGTGCACTGGATGAAGGGACATAAAATCTGCGGAAAACTCGAATGAATGCCTTTTGGCCAAGATCAATTGTAGCCTTTCAGGACACTGCAGTTCACTTGCCTCCCCCACCCTAACAGATGGCTCAGAGATGCTCTGGAGAGGAAAGGACAATGTTAGTGAAACACAAGTGTTTTGAATCTTTCCCTCCCCTCTGGAAAGCTCAGAAAGACTCCAAGGGGGGAGAGAAAGAAAAACATGCTCCCCACCCCTGGAAGACTTAGAATGCTGGCATCTGCTAGCATTTTCATCAGATTTGAGGTCCATCTCTCCAGCATGCCAAGGGAAAAGGGTGTTGGTATTTACCTGATACGCCCATTCTCTGTGAGCTCTGAAGAGCATCCAGAGATGGGAGGTGCTTCATTCTCTTCTGGAAAGGCTGGACTTAAAACTCCGGGACGCTCCTCCTCCTCCTCCTCCACAGAACTCCTCCTCAGCGACCCCCAGTTTTGCGAAGACTAAGTGCCAAAGTCCGGAACTCATCACCTGATCTAGATCCCTGACTGGAACGGAACCCCACCAGACGGAAAGAAATGGGTGGGGCTGGATTGCTCTTCACACCACCAAAATGGCAATATCAGTAATACAACGCCCTTTCTTCCCCATGAAGGCTTTCAGAGCATTCCATAGATGACATAACCAAAGCTTGGCCTGTCCTTAAGAGAATCGTCTGGAACCGAAATCCACTCGACATTAATCTGTGACCCTCTGCAGACTCTTCTGCCAAATGAAAGTGCCCGCTGATGCTTAACATCAATTTTTTATTATATTTCTACAAAAGGGGATGTGAAGCCCAAGTTGCCGCTCTGCAAATTCATCTATGAGGCCTGTTGGCCCATGCTCTGACGTTGCTGCACTCCTTGTTGAGGCTGTAATGCCCTTATGAACTGAGATGATTGGCATCGTAACTTTTATCATGGTTGGCTCTTCAACCCTCCATCACCATGATCATGGATCTGACCAACCTTTTCTCCGAAAGTCGCATGCCTCTGAAGACAAAAATAGAGGGCCTCAATTTTCGAGAATCCCTTTCGTCTAGATATGATGCTAGGCCCTTCGCACATCAATTCGTATCATTGATGTTCCACCTATGATATGTCGAACAAAATTTGAAGTGACCAACTCCTGGCGCTCTGGAAGGTTGAATTTACTTTAGGAAGGGTAACAATGGCGTCCAAACGGAAGGAATCACTTGTCTGCATGAACACGCACAAGGTCGCTTACGATTGTTGACCATATCCACCAATTTGAAATTCTTCTGCTGATGTGATTCAATTAGAAACCAACCTATATGTCAGAATTTAAGACGAGTTTCTTAAGCTCGAAACGGACCATGTAAAGTGGTTAACAACCTTTTAATTCCCAGGGATATCGGTAAATTAAAACAGGATGTCTAAAGTTGCAGGTACCCTTTGAGAAAAACTGTAATGTGATGGTTGTGGCTATGGGAACGGAGGTCCCCCAAGTTATCACCGACTAAAGCCGCCACCGTCTACTAACAATATTTGGAGATAGCCCTTGCGTCAACCCCTCCTTAAAAAAGCCCAATAATTTCCTGATGATGAGCAGTTGGCGTCATCCTAGACCCCTGGCACTCACCGAAAAAAGCTGACCCCCCCATATTATACATTTGTTGATGCCCATCTAGGATGCTTTATTCATGCAATGCATCCTCTGAAAATTTGTTGGCCCCCTTAAATGCTCCGCTCAACCTCCTACGGCTAGACTGACCATGTGGTTCGGGATTAGTTATCCCTTTGGCAGAGGGAAACCTTCCGATGGTGAATTTTCCAATGTTCTCGCGGACAGCTTTGTAAATCTGCAAACCGACGTTTCGCCCTGGCAGTAAGGGCAAACCAATTCAATTCCCTCGTTTCCTGCAATAATTCATGATCAACTTGGGTATTACCGGGATGAGGAAAAACACAATAAGAAGCCCAGGACCACTAACATTCCAGGGCATGACTGCCTCTGTCCCATGGGTAACCTTAATTAAAACTGGCAATTGAGGTGTTGACGAGGGAAGAGGCATAATAGATCGACTACAGGTGCCCAAACTTCCGCAACTGCTTCTTGGGACAGACAGACGTGTGGATACGCCACTCTGCCTGATCTATCATGGCCCTGCTGAGCCAGTCTGCTTGTTGTTTAACGCTCCTGCATGTGTTCCGCCTTGATTGAAGGACAGATTGGCCGGGCCATTTTAACAACTTTGTTGTCTCCAGCATCAGAATTATGGAATGAGTACCCCCCTGTCTGGTTTACGTGGCCTTGGTTGATGGATTATTCTATCAAGACCAGAACGATAGCGTGTAATGGAAAAGGCTAGAGAAAACTGCGTAAGCCAGATAAAACTGCTCACATTTCCAACAGGTGGATCTTTGTGTTTGTTCAGAAATAGTCCAAATTCTTGTGCAGTTGGGAATCGTAAGTGAGCTTCCCCGTGCCTACTAGCTGATCATTTATCTTACCCTTGAGTTCCTTGAAAGAAGCATTCCCGTTCTATCATTTGTTCCAACCACCAGTGGACATCGTGAGAACTTGTGGCGTACACTTTATCTCCGGACGTGTGAGGTGGCTCTTCTGGATCCACTGGAAAGGAGCAGGAACCATGCAGCTTCTAGAATGGATCAGCCCAGAGCACAATGAAATACAAAAATCAGCTTTCGCCTAACAATTGAGACAAGCAATGCCAGGAAACCCTCTTTAAGCTTGATCTCTTGCCAAAGCGAACTGGAATACTGTTTATAACCTGTCTGATGAAAGGAAAACCTTGCCCCTCCAAACATCATCTATCACTGCCCCAAATGACTGCCTAGTGAAGGTATCAAGTGGCTTTTATCCCAATTTATGGAAAAGCCATGACCCGAAGGTCTCCAGAGTAAACTGGGTCTCCAAATTTTGCTTATGTTTGGAAGATGACAAAATTAAAATATCATCCATATAACATTGTAAGCAGACAGATCTGATTCTGAGGCAAGGCAGCCAACGCCGCGAGGACCTTGGTAAAAGTCCTAGCCTGAAGCCAGACCAAATGCCAGAGTGATATATTCTTATTGGCCGATCATCATAGCAAAATCTAAGATATCTATAGTGGCGGGTCTGATTGGTATATGTAGATTACCTCTGTGAGGTTTTATAGAAGTCATGATATCATTCTCTCTGATGCTTAAGCAGAATGGACTGGAAGATAGTTCATCTTAAATTTTGATAAACCAATGATTTGCTCAAACGTTTGGAGGTCCAGAATTGCCCTCCAGGCCCCCGAACTCTTTGGAACCACGAACAAGGTAAGATAAACAGCCTTGACCCCGCTGCTCAGATGGACCTCTCTAATGCCCCAATATGCAGAAGATGATTGATCGCCTCCTGCATCAAACACCCTCTAATGGGTCCGTTGAGCTAGGGCTCTGAGAACAAGTTTGGGGGAGGATTGAAACTCCAGTGCCAAGTCAAAACTAGATAGTATCCTTCACCCAACGCATCAGAGTTGAGCTGTTCCATTTAATCAGGCAAAACAGGTATAAACCGCCCGAAAATGGAACTGCTTTCAGAGGCTCAGCTTGGGCAACGAAAGAACACTCTAGTGCCTCTGGGTGTTCTATTATTTTGCCTCCGCTGACCTCTATCGGAAAGATTCTGGCCTATCTTGTCTAAAAACTGGGGCCTTAGTCTGATTTCTCTGAGATCTGGGAACGTGGGGCCCCTGGATAGTAGTGACCGAAAGGAACCCCATCGAAATGACTGCCGGCTTCTGTTTTTCAACCTACGAAAAAGAGGAAAGCACGTTTTTCTTTGTTTCTATTTTCTGCAGGAACTCCAAGGACACTGCCCAAATAATTTAATCCCCGATATTGGGGCTGATGCCAACTTGCATTTATGGTTGTATCCGCCTGCCAATGTTGGAGCCACAGCAGTCTCCGTGTTAAACGTGAGATGCTGTGCCCTAGACGAGAATCGACTGCATTAAATGTGGTATCTGCGGGAGAACTCCGCGGCAGCCATAATTTTTAGCTACGTCCTGGTGAGCTCTGACGTTTGACGCTGGCAATAATATCCCTCAGGTGGAGAGCCATCAAAGAGAGAAATGTGTAAAAAAGGATGCAGCTGTATCGCCTTAATGGCCCAAGCGGTCAGAAATGTGCACCCTACGGAGTGCTAACTCTGCCCTCTTTTCTTCCGGTCTCAGGGCTACCTCGCTCAATTAGGAATGGAAGAACAGGCCAATGCCACAATGGGTTCATCCAACTCGGGCTTTTGAAGAGAATTTGCCAAACTCTGGAGCCCAAATTAAAATATCGCTTATTGATACCTTTGGGCTGGTATGATTGCTGCTATGCCCATTTGATTTTGTACTAATTCAGCAAACATACGAGGACACAAGATAGTTTCCGCCTCGTTTAGTCTTCGAGAATATTAGTCCTGGGATTCCGTTCCTGAGACCCTGCTTGGTATGTGGAAGAGGTCTGATGTACCTAGTTTACGGTTTCTTTGCTGTTGAACAATAAAGATTGAAAGAGGTGTGGACAAAGAAAGCCAGAAAAGGTAGGTTCGTCTGAATGACCCTCATCATCCGACATTCCCCGTTTCTAGCGGGTCTGCTTCTGACACCTCAAGTCCATCTGATGGATTCAACCCCTCTGCATGGAAACCTCCTGGTCCTCAAAAGTCACCGTCCTCCCAAAGGCCCTTATTTGTATGTTAGGAATATTGCTTGGAATACCTGCGATTGATGTTGTTGAGTATGCCCAAAGGAGCAGCGCGACAATGATACCGCACACTGAAGTGGTCGATAAAAGTTTTCTGGGTTCGGAATGGATTGCCTGAACTCCAGCTGCAATGCCCCTTTGAATCGCCATCTCCATCCAATGCCTCATCTCGAGGGGAAATAGACTCAGGTAAAACCTCCTCCTGTCTTAGCGCCAGCGCCGTGTAGGTGAAGTTGGCCTCAGGAATTGGCCAGCCAGGCTCAATGGAGGAGATGTGCTCTATGGGTGGGTTGTCTAGGAACAGCCTGTCTGGGCTGCGTAGATAAGTCCAAGGGCCACATCAATGGGTTTGGTTCTGATCAGTCATGGCCATCTTGTCTGCCTCCCTGGCTTGTTTTATGCAATTGTCTTTCCAATGCTAGGTGCTCTTCTGTATGGCATCTTTAATCTGCTGCCTTAGAGGTCTTTTTTGGACCCATAGCTTGTCACGGGGCTTACTTGGCTTGGAGCTGAAATTGATGTCACGTTCCATTTTGTATGATGGATTGTCTTGCCTCTTGAATATCCAATTTAAAATTTTTAATTATTTTTTATTATGATGATTATTTTTGATATATGAAAATATATCCCCTGCAGTTGAAATGCAGAAACTTCTCCTCCAGGAAAATAAGACTTGGTATATTATGGGAATGAAGGATTAAATGGTGAACAGTTATCTAAGTCCCCAGCAAGGAAAACCCCCATGTGCTCCAATGTGAAAGAAGGACTCCGGATCCCTGGTCGCCCAGCAAGGGAAACCAGCATATACAGGGCTCTGATGTGACTCCTTGCCTGTCAGAGACAAACGCCCTGCAATAGTATAACTGTCAATTCGCAATTTCCGATTGAGTAAAAATATCCAAAAGCAAATACAGAGAAGATGCCTGTAAAATGGGTAGTTGTTTAGTTCCACGTTAGCAGAGGATAAGCTAAACCCAGGAAAGGCACAATGTGAACTTTAATGTCTTGGTCCCCAGCAAAGGAAACCAGCCGAGAAATAGGATGCTGAGGCAATTACTTTCTCGGTCCCCAGCAAGGGAACAAAAAAAATGGAGGCTGTTGGAGATTAGGCATGAAATTGAGCAGCCGTTGAAAAGGCGGGAAGCGGAATCTACCAGCATTCAGCCTGAGCCTTCTGGAGAGCCGCTGCTCTGCTGCTTTAATGAGATTCAAAGAACGTCTGCTGATAGAAAGAAAAAAAAATGGCAACCAGGAGTCTCGGCTGTGAGCTTTCCATTCTGATCATTAAGCAGACGATTGGAAAGGCAGATAAGGCTGTTTTCGGGAGAGAAAGCCTCAAGCTGCCTGCGAGAGGCAGGCTCCGCTAATTTGCGAGGGAAAGTTGATTGGAATTGAGATAAGGCTATTTTCTGAAGGTGAGAGCCTCAGGCTGCCTGCAGATGGCAGCTCTGCTAATTTAAGGAAAGCTGTTGGTTTTTACCTAGATAGAGGGGAAAGCCTGAAAGACCAGAATTAGTAAGGTTTAAAGATCCAACCTGAATTTGAGCAAAGCCGTTCAGTCAGGAGTGCACAACCCTCTTACCATGAAGCTAGCTAAAAAAACTGAGGATGCGAGGGATTCCATGATAGGAGGAGTTCCATGGAGGAGGAGGAGCATCCCGGAGTTTTAAGCCCAGCCTTTCCAGAAGAGACTGAAGCACCTCCAATCTCTGGATGCTCTGAACAGCTCATGGGAGAATCCAGTGTTTCCATGATCATTTCCCCTGATGGGATGGGAAGAAGGCTTGGGCTTTCCAGGTGTGGTAGGAGGCCTGGGCCATCTCTCTGCCCTACTTAGCGGTTCCCTGGTGGTCTGCTTAATAACCACATTGAGAAAGCTAGGGGTTGCAGTTGTTGGGTGAAGTGGTCACATGGCATCTCGCTTAACAACTGCTTTGCTCAACAAGCAAGATTCCAGGCCTAATTGTGGTTGTAAGGGCTACCTGAATATATTTGATATACAAAAAAAAGAAACTGAAGTCTGATGAAAATGAACTAAAGTAACCTAAAAGACTATCACAGTTATCATGGGAAGTACTTAGTACTTTAGCCTTGACCAAAATTACTTACATGTTTTTTGATAGGAAATAGTATATAATGTCTTTTTAATATCTAAATAATGACATAATATGAGATGACAGATAACTGTTTATCTGGAAAAATAAAATAGTATTTCTTATAGACAATTATAAGAATTTACTGACTGCTAGAGAATACAGTATACCTGGAGAAATGTTACAATTCCAAATGGTGTCTGAACTGGCTGCATTTGTGGATCTTCAGTCAAGAGCATATGTTGGATTCTAGACTCACTATTGTCCAATGGACTATGCCACGATACATGGTCACCACTACAGAATGTATTTTCTGCGGAGGAAAATGAAGGAAAACTTCTTTAAAAACTGGAATAATCAATCAATGGCCAAAACAAGCATCACATCGCCATAAAAAGATTACAACAGAAACACTACCCATTTATTTTCTATTGTTCTTATGTATAAAAATAAGGATAATTCTTTTGTTTTTAAAGTGAAATGGCTAACATCTACAGGTAGTCCTCGACTTATGACCACAATTGAGCCCAAAATTTGTGTTGGTAAGTGAAACATTTATTAAGTGAGTTTTGCCCCATTTTATGACCTTTCTTGCCATAGCTATTAAGTGAGTCAATGCAGTTAATAACATGGCTATTAATAACATAGCTCTTAAATGAATCTGCTTTCCCTATTAATTTTGCTTGTCAGAAGGTTACAAAAGGGGATCACATGACTGCAGGGCATTGTAACCATCATAAATATGAACCAGTTGCCAAGCATCTGAATTTTGATCATGTGGCCATGGGGATGCTGCAATGGCGGTAAGTGTAAAAAATGGCCCTAAATCACTTTTTTCAGTGCCATTGTAACTTTGAACGGTCACTAAATGAACTGTTATAAGTCGAGGGTTACCTGTATATACAAACATGTGAGATTTCAATCACACTTGTTGTGACTGACATCTTGACGGTTTGACACACCCCTCTGGGCACCACTGATTAGAAACCCCAAAAAAGTCATCACTCTGATATTTTTTTTAACAACTCTTCTATGAAGTAACTATTCTCTTTAAATTTCATTCTACTTAGCAAGCTGGTACAGTAGGACAGTTTGATCATCATGCTCATTTATCAGGATTTCATGAATTTTTCCACATAAAATGTTGGTCCTGCCAACCAATGCAGGAACCCTAAGTTCCAGTAAACAGGAAAATGTAGTGAATTATTTTTTTATTTTGCAATTTTATGTGCCACTTTTCATTAAAACGAGTCAAAGTGGCTTACAAAGTTATAACAAAAACAGTCAGGTACCAGGCTAAAAACTGGAATACCAGGAGTTCAAATTCTGCCTTAGCCATGAAAGCCATGACCTTGGGCCACTTACTCAGACCAACTCCCCTCACAGAGTTGTTGTACAAAAATAGGAGAAGGAAGAAGTACTAGGTACGTTTGCTGCTTTGAGTTATTTATAAATATAATAAAGGCCAGAAATAAATAAATACAGCTAAATAAATAAATACGACCTTGATAAATTATTCAGACCCTGGCTAAAACATCCCAACGTAGGGACTCAAATATTTTGTCAAAAATTTACTTCTACTTTATTTGTTTCTCCACACTAATAAAAAAAATGCTTAACATATATCAGTAAAGTTAAAATCCTTATATTATTATCATTCATAATTGGCTACTAGCTTACAGTGCTGTCTTAATGGAGGTAACAAAAGCTCAGATTTTGATATGCCATTATTTTCTGTTAAGTTTCATCTGTTTGCACAAAAGAATGAATTCAAAGAAGTTTAATACCATATGCATTTCCAACAACCTTCCTCTATTATCCTAACTAATCCACAGGGAATATTTGGATCCATAGAGAATCTGATCATGTCCCATTAATTTCATGGCTACAGGAAAATAAAATTCTACTGACCAACAACTGTGAGCGTTAGGGCATTTATTAGAGTTACGCTATGGTGGCTGGAAGTAACATAACTTTTAGTCTCCAAATCCACTTTAGAAATATCTTGCAGGAAGGTTAGGAAAAAGAAATGTTTTCATTGGAAACCATTACAGCCTTCAAGGGAAACCTGGTCTTTTGACCACCATGAAGTTACAGCAATTTGGCCAGAAGATTAGGATGCAGGGAAATAAAGTGTAACCTAAGCAAGAAATATTTCACATTTCAACAGACATGTATGGAGAATCAATTGATACATTCAGATTTCAAAAGCATGTGAAGACCTATAAAGAAGAGGGACATGCAGCTGTTCAACAATTATCAAAGACATCTTAAGAGTCCTTACAATTCCAATTTCCAATATCTTCCAAGTCATATAAAATACTAGCCAAGACTCCGATTAACTAAATGCTTTAATTAATGTAAACCCCAGTCACTATTTTGCACAATGAAAGAAGTTATATAAAGATACTTATTCTGAGGCTTGTGTTTTTGTCACAATATTCTCTCGATTTTGTATTTTACTGCCTAGATTTCTTCCTTCAGGAAATCCCAACCATTTGTAACTGGTTTTCAAATGCTAATACAATATCTCTGATGAAAGTCCTGCTATTTGTATCTATTTGGAGGAAGACAATTTAAGAAACGTCTTTCTTCTATAAATGCAACATTCACACTGATTGCTCAGTCAAACTACAGAAACCAACTATATGAAAAGTTATATGGATTCAATTTAAAAGCCTCAGAGTAAGTAAATTCAATATCAACACTTAAAAATGTTTTAAAAAACGCTTAAAAAACCTTACTATTGTGTAATAACATGCAAGACCTGTCTTTCTATAGAGGTTTCCACAATACTTGGATCAAGTCATTATCAAGACAAATTAGTGCTGTGCAATTTGAAGTTTTTGTGAAAAAATATTAAACAGACATTTAATCACTGAAACTGACTAATTATTTTAATTTTCAGTGGAACTGTATCATCTTCCAAGGTTATCCTTCAACCCAAATTGTATCAAAATTCTAAATGTCCTAGATGAATGGAAAATAATTAAGAAGATACAAATAACAATAACTTTAAAAATTATAACCTCTTATATGAAAAATATGGATGGATGCTATGATTTTTACTTTAAATCAATTAGTGGATAAGAACTAAGAATCTTTATCATTAGTTCTGTTAAAAGGTAAAATATTTTTTATTGCCACCCGCATAACAATTAAAACATCTATTAACACCTTGATTTGGACCACCAGCATTTTTAAATTCTGAGATACCTAAATAAATTGAGGTTTGTTGAAATTCAATGAGGATCACTAAATCTTATGAGACAAAAAAACCGTCAAAATTTTTATAAATATTTATTAATAAATCTAATTGATATTTAAATTTTAAAGCTAGAATAGTAAAAGGAATTGTATATCCCAATTTGTTAAAATATTGGAAACTGATAGATGAGGAAAAAATTAAAATCAGACAATAGGGAGGAGCTGCTACAAAAAATAAAACTGGAACTGATAATGATAGTTGAAATTAGAAAGTAAGCCTGTTTTTGATGAAGCTGGTGAAGCACAATTTGATTCTCAACTGTCACTGGATTCGCATATCATAGCTGAGGTGAGATTGCTATAATTATAATGGTGCCAGAAATAATCTGAGAACTGAAAAATTGGATTCTGAATTTGTCATAATATTCTGTGGTGACATAAGTTGTTATTTTGGAAGTTTAAAATATTTATGACTTCCAATAAATGCATTAGATACATGCATATTAGAATGTTACCTAACTTTTACTGCATTATATGAGAAAATGTTTATTATAAGTAACAGAACCAAAAATATGACAAGGGTGTAAAACTCGCCCGGTCACATTGCCATCACATGATGTTTCGTGATTTTTTTCCTGTTTGCAGAACTGGGAAGGGCATGGCCTGTGCATGATGCATCTAGCCTGCAGGCTGCCACTTTTATACCCCTGTTCTAGAACAATTTTAAAATGAAATTATAAATATTTTCACATACCCAATGATCATTTAAAATTACTTCATTTTGTTTGTAATACTTTTGTTATTCATAGTTATTCAACAATACAATAATTTTACAATAGTAGTATAAATATTCTTGTATTAAAGTCTACTTCCAACAAAGATGCCACAGATTCAAGTAATAATTGAAGCAATCTGAATGTGTTTCCAAAGCATTCCCAACACTTAAATGATCAAGACTACAATTCACTTGAATGCAAAATTAAAAAGATTCACTCAATAACCACTGAAAGGTAAATCTGAATCATGAACCACTTGCTCAGAGGTCAAAGCAGTCATTATCCCATGAAATATTACTCAACATTGACTTAGTACACAGGAACAAAACACTGCTGAGGCTTGAGGGAACTGAATTACAGAAAGCTACTGCTGTTGAGACTCAATGTAAAAACAGATAAAACTTTTGAAGCAAAAGTTAATTTAAATAGTACAAAACAAAGTGGAAATATCACTTCCATTTAGAAAATTTGTTAAAGGAAAAGACATTTCAATTACTAATCTTCTCATCTTGAACTTGCTTCCCTTTTCTTTAATTCTAAGTAAAATCACCAAGACCATTCCTTCCAAGACCATTGACATAAAATGACCATCTCCCCTCTCTACTAACACTAATGATGTTACTTAGTTTGGTAATGAAACTTCTACAAGAAAACAACCAAGCTTAGAGAGCACCAAGGACCCAGTAATTTATATACATTTTTACATTGGAAATCTACAAGCAAGATATATTGCAAACAAAAAGTATTGAATATTCTATAAATTAACATTTAAGATACAAGAAAGTCCAGAAACAAGCCAGAGAAATATTTAAACTTTGCCTATCAAATAATATTGAATGAGATTGCTTAGCAACTGAAGCTTCAGTAAAAGAAAGATGTCTTTAGATGAAAAATAACTAATTTCTAATCAATAATTAAGAAGGTTAGGACTAACTTATTTATTGGCTCTTGGGACTGAAGTGGTGAAACAGGAATCTCAAACTGTCAAACCAGAGAAAACCAATTTGTAAATAAAAAATAGACAGGAGAGACATTTTAAGTTGAAAAACAAGCAACTACAAAACTACTAACTCAAAAAGACAGGTCAAACAAGTCCACGATTTAAACTGATCTCTAAAATAATCTGGATACCACTATTTAACTGATTCAAAGTCCTTATTTATTCAAAGTCCTTATTCCTAGATCATGAACATTTTCCAGAGTCCTTAGTAGTACAAGTGATAGCTTCTAATTTGTTTAATCAAAATAAAAATATGACTTTCATCTTTCAGACAAATTATGCAAAATTCAAATGAATAAAATATATATGAAAAAGCAGCTAGAATTAGAGCTAATTATTGGGGGGGAAAAACCACTAAAGTTTAAAGTAAACATTTATATTATACCTGATTGGAAGACATATCTGGCTAAGCCTTGCATTAATTCTGCTGGCCAGGTGGGTGGTGCAGATTCCCCTGTTTCACGCTTAAGTCGAAATGTCAGCTCAAATCCAAAACCACTTGGCCCATCTGATCCAGTAAACCTGTAGGAAATTAACCACAAAAGGTTTCATAAGAAAGGTTCAGGAATATATACTTAGAATTCCAGTGTTCATTTATTCTACTTATTTTAGTACCATAGTATTCCTCTGTATCAATACAAATTTACAGCAATTTGCCAAAAATCAACAAAAATATTGATAAGTTAAAATATGTGCAATACACATTCATAAATAAAAACTATCAGTAACTAATGAAAGTTAGAACAATGCAAAACTAAATTATAATGACAGCAAAAATAAAACAAAGTTCAATTAAACAGCATCTGTCAATTCAGAATGGCTCCCAAGTTTCAACCGCATCCCATCAAGAAAACTACAGATTATAAAAGTGGATGAGTTTAGAGGAATTTATGCAGAACATTTACTTTTTATCAACTAATAACTGATAATTCATTAGTTTCCATGCTGCTAGAAAATGGCTATTCATTCCATTAGAACAGACTTAGATAATTTCCCAAACCGTTAATAGTTACTGTAGCAGACAAAGGTGCAATGACAAGTAAATATTTTCAGCAAGAGGACTTTTCTCTATTATACAAAACTACCAAGTTCATTTTGTATCAAGATTTTAAAAATCATGAAATTAGTGTTTTGATCTGTAAAGGATGAATGTAGCTATATCCATTTATTCCAGATGAAGATCAAATTAGCAAATAGATTATCTGATTCTATGGATTTTGAAGGAAGGACAGAGCTATGGATTTGTAGCCCTTCTGTATCCTCTATAAAGAAGACAAAAGATAGCTATTTTATTCGGAAAACACACGAGGTAGACCGGGTTCCAACAACAAAAGGCTTTATTCAACAACAGTCAGAATAGGAACCACTGGGGCTGCAGCCGAGCTACTTTTATACAGGCTGGCCTGCCTGCTTTCAGCCTATGACATTCTCTTGAATTTGCCGCTTTCAGCAGCTCCTGGATTGGTTCCTAGTGAACCAATCCACTTCTTACTTTACTGGGCCAATCAGAAGTGTAATCTAGGAGTCAACCATTTACATATAGAACACCCCTCCCTCTTAGTTCAGTCCTACGTAGTTACATAGTCACGCAGGTAGGTGGGCTCTCCGGACTCGATTTGACTTGCGCGGTTCATTCTTAGCGAAGACTTCGACCGTTCGGATGGGTGCTGTGTCTTCCAGATCTTCGCTCTGAACCGTCTGGAAGGGTGAGCGCCATTTTACGCCACCTGAGTTGCTTAGGCTGGCGGTTTTGCCGCTCCCAGCCGTTTCCATTGGCAGGTTGAACTGCCTGGCTGGCCCCTCCGATGGCTCTTCCGCAAGTCTCTTCAAACAGTGAGTCTTTTATTTGCTCTTTTGCTTGGTACAATTCGTTTGTTTGGTTTTAAACGGTCTTTATTAACTTCTCGCCTTTCCCCCCCACCCTGGTTTGCGATTTGTCGGTGTTGTCGGCGACTGTTGTGTGTCTGTGGGTCTCTCTTATTATCTCGGATCAAGCTGGTCTATGTGCCGCTTCCACTCCCTGCCATCGCTCCGTTAAACGGTAGGAATTTGGGGCCTGTGACTTGGGTAATTTTGCTGTACCATACCGGTTCACCTGTGAAGTTCTTTGCGATATACCAAGTCGCCTATTTCGAATTGCCTAAACCTTGTGGAGGAACCAGGGGGTTTTCTGGGTAAAATTTGGGTGTAGTCTGTCAAGGGTGATCCGTAATTTTCGCCCCATAAGTAATTCGCCGGGGACTGTTATTGTACTGGCGTTATAGTGCTGGAGTGTGAGTAAACGGTTTACTTTTGTTGTTGGACATCTCCTGTGTCCATTCTTCTAGCCCTTCTTTTGTAAACCGGACCATTCCTCAGCTCTGCCGTTGCAGCGGATGGGCCGGCGCGTAGGGCATGTCTGATACCTAGGGAGGCTAGGATTGCTCGAATTGCAAGCTTGTTAGTTGTGGTCCATTGTCCGAGACAAGAACCTCCGGTAGACCGTCGGTGGCGAAAAGGTCGTCTAATTTCTTTTATTACCGTTTCTGTTGTCGTTAGGGCATGATTTTTACTTCAAGCCAATTTGAGTAGCATCAAACGACAACCAGAAAAGGTATGCCCCTTGGTTGGACCCGCGAAGTCTATATGAATTGTTGACACGGTCCCCTAGGGTCTCCCAGTCCTTGATGGTGCTTTTGGTGGGGACGGTCTGATTCCCTGGCATTTATGGCAAGAGCTACCCAATACTCTATGTCCTTATCAATACCTGGCCACAACACATAGCTCCTGGCCAGGCTTTCAATCTTAACCATTCCCAGGTGACCTTCGTGCAATAACCCTAGTACCCTGGGCTGCAACTTGGTTGGGTATGGACCACCCGATCTCCCACAACAAACACCCCTTTGAATAGAAAGTTCAGTCTGTCTTGACGGAAAGGTTCAAAAGTTTCAGTTTTTGGGTCTCCAGCCAGCCTTTACCTACCCAGCCAAGAACACGCGCCAAGTCAACGAGTCTTTAGTGTGGCTCTTGCGACATCATAGGCAGAGATGGTAGATCGGCGGACAAGTCTCTATTTGCAGCGATGTCATTGCTGGTGCCGGGTCTTCACAGTGGTTGGTAAGGGTGCTCGCTCAAAGCGCCGCATGGGAAATTTGTTTCCTGGCCGATGTGTTCAGAGTATAGGAATAGGCGCAGAACTCTGACCATCTAGACATTCTTGGTGACAGTATGTTAGGCGTCGGCTTGTTTCCCGCAAAATCCCATCAGTGGTTTGTGATCCATATAATTTGAAAAACCCGCCCGTACGATATTCGTGGAAGCCTGTTTACTCCAGCGACTATTCTAGGGCTTCCCTGTCTAGTTGACTGTAATTTCGCTCAGTCTTTGACAGAGTCCTAGAATAATATGCGACGGGTGCTTCTTCTGCCACAGGAAGGTTGTGGCTCAGGACGCACCTACTCCAATGTGCGTGAAGCGTCGACGTCACTCTTAAAGGCAGTGTGTTGCTAAATTGGATAAGAACGTTTGTTGCAGTTAGCAACTTTTTAATATTTTGGAAAGCATTCCTTTCTTTGCTACCCCACGTCAGTTTGCCTTTTTATCTAAGAGGCGGTGTAACGGTTCAGCTATATCGCCTTGTTTGGCAGAAATACATGATAAAAAATTAATAAGTCCAAAAAGGCTTGTAGTTCTGTTTTGTTTCTCGGTTCAGGTGCTTCTTGGATTGCCTTAATTTTTTTATCTGTGGGTGGATGCCCTCACCGTCGATTGAGTAGCCCAAGAAATTCAACGCTTTTTTTCATTAGGCAGCATTTTTCTCTTTTTACCTTGAGCCAGATTCCCTAAATTTTTGTTAGTACTTCTGTGAGTCTTTTTTTCAATTGAGTCTCATCTCTGGCCGAGTATTAGACGTCATCGAAATAGGGGACGACTCCCTGTATGCCATTATGGAGACGTTCCATCAAACTTTGGAAAAACGCCGTGCCACGCTTACTCCAAATTGGAGTCGGTGGCATTGAATGCGGCCCTTGTGTGTGACTATAGTTTGCGCTTCTGCTGTTTCTGGGTTCACTGGAGTTGCTTATAGGCTTGCGCCAAGTCCAGTTTAGCAAAAACTTTGCCCATTGCCCAAGAGTTGAAGCAAATGTTGGACTACTGGCACCGGGTATGCGCTTGGTTGTAAAGCGTGTTCAGGGTAGCCTTATAGTCACCACAGATTCTAATGGACCATCAGGTTTTATGGATGTAACAATAGGCGTTTCCCGTTTGGCATGGTCCACAGTTCCAAACCCCCTGGCTATTAGTTGTCGAGTTGTTCCTCTATCTTTGCCTTTAGCGCGAAAGGGAACTCGCCTGGCTTTTAATCTTCTTGGGGCTTTGGGGATCTAGGCTAAAAGAAATGGGTTTCCCATACTTGCTCAGTGAGCTGTCAAAAACTCTTGGAAGTTCGCGGATGAGGTCATCTTCCCAACCGGTTGTAGTCACTCGATCGATCCCGCGTCATCCCGATGCCCAAGGGTGCGAACCATTTGATGCCAGGAGGCTCGTCTGTCTCGGTCGACTATGGTTAGCGGCAGTCTTTTGACATGTTGCTTATAGGTGACCAAAAATTGTCCCATGCCAACTACAGGGATCGGTTTCCCTGATAGTCTTTGAGAGTCAAAGGTTGTTTTTTGCAATTGTCTGGATTTGATGTCGGACAAGTTTTTTAATTGTATCCCAAGACACCATCGAAAGAAGGACCCGGATCCACTTCCATTCTACAGGCTTCCCTATCGATTTACAGTCACTCTTAACCTTCTTTGCGCTTTCCGTCTGAGCGCTTTCTATAGTGACGGTTTGGTGTGTATTGGCTCGTTTCTCTTGTTGCCACTTTCTCTCCGCTCGTGTTAGGCTCGGCTCGGTCGTTGGGTGAATTTCTGCGTCTCATGGGGCTGTAGCTTTCTTGTTCTGCAGACTTTCTCGATGTGCCCACGTTTTTTACCAGTACTGCAGATAGCATCGAGAAATCTGCATTCGGCTCGGGCATGGTTTCCTCCGCAGCCAGCACATTCCCGCCAATTTTCTTTTCGCGCTCTTTTATTTGCCGAGAAGACGGTGGACCTTGTCATCCTCGCTCGATTCGGTTTCCTCTCTCGACTCTTCGAAGTGCGGTGGTGGTGGGTAGGCTGCTTTCTTTCTCTAGCTGGGTTGTTTCTTCGCCATTGTGTTCATTTCTTCATTGTGACCGCCCGATTTCTTTGCGCTTCGGCGCCATGGCTTCTGCGATTGCTTCGGTCACAGGTGATTGGGCTGTTTAGTAGTTTACTTTGTGGGTAGTGTCTCTAAGCCCCAACACCACGCGATCCCTCATCGCTTCGTCGATATTCAGGAAGTCACATTCACCCCCTATTTGTCTTAGAGCAGCCACGAAATTGGCGACGGCTCCCCTTCTCGCGTGTCTCTCGGTAGAACTCATGCCGCTTATTAGATTTGACATACCGGGCGTAGTGTGCTTTGAGGATTCTTTGTAGTTCAGGCCACGTTAGTTGCTTAATGTCTCGGGCTTCGCAAGGCTTTTGCCATTTTGAACACCGTTGGTCCGCAATGGGTGAGGAATACAGCTCTCTTGCGTTGTTCTGAGATGTCATCCATTGCATTGTCTCCAGATACATTTGGAAGCGATCTGTATATGACTCCCAATCCTCTTCGTTAGGATTGAAGGGTGTGGGCGTGCGTTTTCCAGACATCTCTGCTGGCGTCTGCGTTATCACCGCGTGCAGTTTCGCGTTCAGGACGATCCCACCTTCGTCGCCAGTGTTTATTCGGAAAACACACGAGGTAGACTGGTTTCCAACACAACAAAGCTTATTCAAACAAACAGTCAGAATAGGAACACTTTGGCTGCAGCCGAGGCTAGCCTTTTATACACGCTGGCCTGCCTGCTTTCAGCCTATGACAATCTCTTGAATTTGCCGCCTTTTAGCAGCTCCTTGGATTGGTTCCTAGTGAACTAATCCACTTCTTACTTTACTGGGCCAATCAGAAGTGTAATCTAGGAGTCAACCATTTACATATAGAACAATAGCTCTTATGAATTTCTAAGCAACAGCAGTTAATTTTTATAATGTACAATGACTGCAAATGCTACCCTTGTCCCTCTAGTTTAAATTCAAGTTTCCCAAGTCATACATGTTTGAAAATTCAGCAAATTCATGGAATCTGCCACAATAGCCAAAAGGAATTTTGAGAATAGGATTAGAGCACATTCTTCTTCTCAAGAATTGCATTGCCTTAGGATTGTTAGTGGTTGAATTGTTAGATGTTGAAAACCTACAAATCTGGGTTAAAGACAGACTTGGGGAACAAAACTTGTTCTTAACTCAAGGATTGTCTGTAGAAAGAAAGCACAATTGTCTTTAATGATGCCAAAGTAGCTACGTTGGGGGGGGGGATGATGAGTTCAATATTAGCAAGCAGAAGTCACACATAGCTGCCAAACCTCCCAGGTACAATTAAGGACTTGATAAAAGCAGAAATGGAATTCCTAATCATCAATCCTCCAGCACTGCTGTGTTCACATAATCTCAGGATAGCAAAAGATGCAAAGAGGAGAGAACACAAAGGAAGGAAATCAGGAAGAAACAGAGGGCCAATGTGTAATAATCAAAAAAGGGAAATGCAATCTGTCTATCTTTACTGTTTTTAATAATTTTAATAATTAGCTCTTTCCTCTCAGTGCATTACATTGGAAAATTGTTTTACACTAGAAAGGAGATTATTCTCCAAAGAAGCAGATGCAGATATGTTGCAGACTGGCTTTGCCCTGAGCTAAATTTAGTCACATTCCTCTTATGAAAAACAGTCCTTTTAAGTTCAACTATTGTGCTATAAATATAAAGCGAGTATCTCTCCATGCTTTTAGAACAAACAACAAAAAAGAGTTTTTAATAATATTGGTGCATTTTAGACCCAGCAATTGTGTATGAGTTTAAGTAGTTCATGTCAGCCTCTTTGTAGGTGGGCTGTTTCTCAAATTAGCTACCTCAAACAATTGACTTTTAAAGCCGAGCATACTCCATCAGTCTTAAGCAAAACAAAAAACGAAGGTGGTCATGGCTTCCAGGGCGGTCTACCACCAACAAAGAACAGGAAATGTGCTAAAATGCCTTGGTGGGGTGCATAAAAGATTCAGGTTTTGTAAGATATGTAGCCAAAGGTTTAAGAACTACCCAAAACAAATGGGTATGAATTGAAAACATTTACATTTCACTTTCTTTCTCCTTGAAACAGAACTACATGTAGAAAAAATGAAACAAAAAGTTGTGGATAATTCTGTATATTCTGAATTGAAAAACAAAGGATAAAATAGGCACTGCCAGATGAAATAATGATCACATGACATTCTATATTTAAAGCTTCAAGCCTGCTCCTGATATAGTCAACCAAATATTTTATTTTTAACAGGACTAATTATATAATGATAGGTAGGTAGGTAGATATTATACACACACACACACACACACATATGTAAATGTATATATGTACGTATGTGAATATACTGCCTGAATATTAAAAAATTTAAAACAGAAATCAAATTGACAAATTGATATTATGACAAACTGATCATAATGTTCTTTTTTCTCACATAATTTTAAACACATTACGAAGAATTCTTCCACATATCAAGGTTAATAATCATCAGCTTTAAAACATATTACCACAGATTTGTTACAGGTATTCCTTGATTTACAACAGCTTGTTTAGTGACTGTTCAAGTTACATAGCAAAAAGGTGGTAAAATTTAGTGCAATTCACTTAATGACTGAATCATTTTGCAACTGAAGTTCCAGTCCCAATTGTGATTCTAAGTTGAGCACTATCTATACAACATCAACAACAATCACACACAAACACACACACAGCTACATGTAATAAAGTATAATTCCAGAAAGATAATTCTGTCTGGGATTCATCATTTGCAACAAAAGCAGAGCCAAATGTGTAACACTTTAAATTAACTGCTTTACGGCTGTTGGTGCTTGGGAGACACATCACACTGTGTAATGCGCCACTGCATTGCAACAATGATTTACGACTTAAGATTACCCATGAAGCAAACCACTGTGCCCATGCCACAAATCACTGTTAAAATAAATTATGACTTAATAAGCTTAATCATGCCAAAAGTCATTTTATGTCGTATCATCTACATGTTAATCTGTTATCCATGAACAGGCAATGATAGTGACAGAATATAAAATACAGATTTTATATTATTGCTACATAAATGCAGCAATTCTTGTTTAAACATTAGAAATTATAAGTAAATGCTGTCTTGCTATCAAAGGTGTGGAGACTAAAACAAATGAAGAACGGCTATTAAACTACAATTATTAAAACAATACATACAAAATAAAACATATTCATTAAAAAGTGTGATGAAAAAGAAAACAAATAAATCAGTAACCATTAATCAATCAACCATTAATCTAACATTCATGGAGGGAAAGCCTGGACAAAGAAAATTGCCTCCAACAACCATAGGAAAGATAGTTACAGGAAAGATGTCTAAGTCAGTTTATGCCCAAATCATTTTACATATAGAAAAGTTACTCTGGGGTGGTTCATATATAAAGCAAGTCATGCATGTTATGGATGTTTTTATTCACATATCTTTGATACATATTTGTTGTTTTTCCAGATGGCAAGCTAAAAGAAGATTGTTCTGCGTTACTTAGATTCTTGCAGCCCCAAAAAGCTTGTTATGAATTTCATTTTTTGCCATGACTAAAACATCTGAAACTGTTAAAGAATTCATTTCTGCCAAAATATGGAAGTCAAAACATTTCAGATTTTCTTTTACTAAACTGGGGCCAGTCTAAAAGGGATCGACAAAATTTCTTGGATGCAATTTTTGAAGATGGAAACAGGAACATTTTTATTTCATATTCTCCCTTACAAAAGGGAGGGTGGGAATCCATTCCAATAAAAATACCACCCCAGAAAAGTCAGATTTTGGAGTCTAAGTGGACAACCAGCTAAATATGAGCCAGCAGTGTGCAGTAGCTGCCAAAAAAGCTAATGCAATCCTAAATTGTATTAACAGAGGGATACAATCACGATCAAGGGGAGTACTAATACCACTCTATAAAGCCTTAGTAAGACCACACCTAGAGTACTGCATCCAGTTTGTTCACCACATTATAAAACATTGAGACTCTAGAAAAAGTACAGAGAAGAGCAACCAGGATGATTAGGGATTGGAGGATAAAACATACAATGAATGGTTGCAGGAACTGGGCTTGGCTAGTCTAGTGAAGAAGAGGACCAGGGGGAGACATGATACGGTCTTCCAATATTTGAGGGCTGCCACAGAGAGAGAAAGGTCAAGCTATTTTCTAAAGCACCTGTAGGACCAGACAAGGAATAATGGATGGAAACTGAACAAGGAGAGATTTAACCTGGAAATAAGGAGAAATTTCTGACCATGAGACACAACCAATGGAACACTTTACTTTTACTTTTATTGCCACTGCACCTTTACAAAGAAAATCCAAAACCACATCTTCAGTGAACATCATGACCATGACCATGAAAAATAAACACCAAACACACATCCGTCACTTTCCACACATTGAACCAAAAAATACCTGACATGACACCAACACTGCACTATATAGCAGAATTCAACAGAGCTACTGCCCTGGAATAGATAGCTTTTTCAGCCTATTTGTCCTTGTTTTCATTATTCTGTACCGCTCTGCCAGATGGTAATAGTTCAAAAAAAAAAAGGGGTTCCCAGGATGAGGTGGATCTTGAGAATGTTTGAACTTTCTTCAGGCACGGGAGCTATAAAGCTCTTCCAAAGAGGGGAGAGGCACCCAATGATTTTCTGGGCAGTGACGTTAACCTTGGAGTGCTTTCCTGCCTGCCGTTGTGCAATTGGCAAACCATACGGAGGTGCAGTGAAATCAAAGAAACTTTTTGACAGTGAGAACAATCAACCAATGGAACAGCTTGCCCTCAGAAGTTGTGGGAGAGCCATCACTTGAGACTTTCAAGAACAGATTGGAACAGATCTGTCAGAAATGGTGTAGGGTCTCCTGCTTGGGTGGGGGGTTGGACTAGATGACCTACAAGGTGCCTTCTCACTCTGATTATCTGTTATGCCCACTCAGTTGTTTTCAGCCAACACACCAGGGGGAAATCATATGCTGGGTGGAGGCTTCATCCTTATCTGCAGTAATGATGCTAAACTAGCTAAACTAGCTATACTTGACAGTTTTCAGCCAAAGCAAGATAAAATATGAAGAATCAGGAGAACTATGATCTTTTGCTGTGCTACATTGGAAAGCTCTGTTACAAAGTAAAGCATCAGTCAAATGGCCATCTAGCCTCTTCTTGAAGAAGGAAAGAGAACTCATCACTCTAGCTATTTGGAGCCACCATGAAACTACTCTTTCTGTTAGGAAGACTTTTCTAACATATAATTGGAATTTCCCTTGTTGTCATTTTAATCTAATACTCTGTGTCCTCCAGTCTAGAATGAGACACCACAGATACTGGTCTTCTAAATGACATCCTTTTAGGTATTTGAAGAGCAGTATCATGATTTTCTTCTGTCAACCTTTCTCGGGGCTAAACTATTATACTCCACCAAGGCAGGCACAAATTTAATTGATGTTTCCAAGAAAAACAGAAATTTAGTATCACTAAAATAATCCATAATTTAGCGGGGTCGTTACAACAGTTGTCATTCTGTGAGCCAAATAATTTCTCCCTGAATTGTGCTGCAAAGAAATTATTTTAACATGATACCTCCAACTCTTAATTTTCCCACTGATCCAGAAAATACCACAGTTGCTGAAAAATTAAGATGTACCAGCAGTTATATCCTCTCCGTCTATTGCATGGGATCCCTCAATCTGGGTAACCATAGCTGATCCTTTTCAAAACCAAGTGTGAATCAGCTTGGAAATGGGTGAGACAGTTAGGGACCTGCAGCTTAATCTCTGAGTGTTTGAATAGTAATTTATATAATATTGATCCAGATCAGAATTTTTTCAGAGACTGAAGGATCCCTTCCTTTTAGGGTAGTGGCATCATATATTCACTTTTCCTTGATCCACCCAATCTCTTTAGCTTACTCGGTTGCCAGGATAGTCACAGAGCAAAGTAGTAATGTAAATTATTCAGGCAACTACAAACTCTGATCCTTGATTCTCAAAAATTAAAAGTGAACCCAGACAATTGTGGTGCAGTACAATAATCTCAGTAGGCACTGTGTTAAAAAAACACATCATGAAGTGAATAATTTTATCTTCAGGTGCCTTATAAATTACAGGATTCTTTCCATCAAAAAGAACCCAGAATTAAAAGCATGAATCTATAGTAAATATTTTTGGTTATGAAGTTGCCAGATATCACATAATTTTTTTTCTCACTTATAAACTCACAAAACTTTGCTGTTCTTATTCAGAATTTCCCTTTTTTTTTCAAGTAGAAACAGGAGAAATGTGAAAACGTCTGAGATTCTGAAAATTAAAAACTAAACATTTCTTAATTGAATGCACAAAACTAGTATTTATTTATTTGCATGTATGTTTCTTCCACTGCATTTCCAACTACTTCAGAAAACAACAAATCATAATACATAGAAATTAGAGACTTACTCGTGCACTCTGTTATCACCATACAAGTCACTTAGTCCAAAGCTTACATAATGCCAGTGCTCAGGAACATTTTGAGTTGGACTTCCCAAATTCCTATACATACTAACATAGTCCAGAGGATCCGGTCCACCTAACCTATTTTAAAAAGAAAATAAGAAATATTAGATTGTTTAAATCAAGTTTTGGGAAATAGTTTCAAGTAAATAGATTTACCTCTACTCCACATTATTACACCACTTCCTTCTGAAAACAGTTAATGCTTCTTTTTGAAACTAAGTCAGAACTTTGCCTGATGTCATCATAACTACATAGCTGTTGTCATAGATCTTAAAAGTTCTATATTGCTTGGCTTTCATATTTTTTTCTGTTTCAATATTGAACAAAGTACAGGACTGCAAAGATGTTAGTATACTGCAAAAGACAAATGAACATAATTAAAATGAATATTTTCATCTGAGAGTATCAGAACTGTTCATAAAAATTGTTAATAAAATAGGTTTAATTTTTATTCTACATAATACTATACCAAAAACTCCCTACATCTATTGATGTAGTGCCTTTGTGGAGTATTTATCTAAAGATGATTCAGGCACTGGCTAGATTCACATATTATATCAGCCATGATTTATTTATAATTTGCTGATAAGTCAGAATTAGCTGATTGTAGGCACCATGCTAAGCCTAAGAAAAACAAATCAAACTAGTTTTAATCATTGCAAACCAATAAGAAAACAAAACTCAAGTAGAATATTTCATTTTTGTGAAACGTATAATAATAATCACCACTTTTATAAAAATTAGTGATATATGCCATTTGTTACCCCAAATTGGTGGATAACTTTTCTTTTTCAAAATTAGAAATAAAGTGGATCTCAGTTCATTTCACAGATGTATGGCATGAAGACACAAGAAATGGATATTTTACACAAAAAAACTGCAAAAACAATTTCCATACAAGAGTTAATATAGCCTAGTTCTCTGTCACACTGCTCTAGAATCCAGCATTGGGCATAACTCTGCCCTCTTATGATGTGAGCTGAGTCCGCCACTATAAAAGGTTCGCTTCTACTGAGAGCCCCAGCTTTTCGACTCAGCTGTTGGACATATGAGTTATTGTCTCTGGACTCTGAGTTATCTAGCATTCCTCAAAACAAAAGTATCGAAAAAAAGGAAAAGAGACCCATCAAGATCGAGAAGCTCCCAGGGATCCAGTCGAGCTTCACTCATGAGGAGAACAGGGATCCCCTCTCCTCCAGTTGCCAATTGCTTCAGCAAGGCACTGACACACAGACAGTAAGTGTGATCAGCCAAAACGCCACAGAACTTCCCTCAGATTTGCTGGAGGCTCATTAACATTGCAATAGCCTCCTACGCAACTTTTCCCTGGGCCACACAGCTTGTAAAAACCTCCCGAGGCTGCACAAGTCTTCTGGAGATTTATTAAACCCTAAACTACCAAAGTTTTACGATACCTGCCTTCGGGTGATCTTGCAGCGATTCGGCCCAATCCCAACCAACCTCCCTTCAACTACAACATCGATTGGAGGGGCAATCTTCCTTCTGCAAAGATAGTAATCCGGCCATTTCAATTGCCAAACAAAGGCCACAGCATGAAACTCCAGGGATTCAAATGTGCAACAGGGATCATCGAAGGCCTCAAGGCCCCTCATCTCATGGCTGACAGCCATTTTGTGATGGAGTTCCTCTGGGCGCCATTTTTTAGTGGGCCCTGAGGCAGTGATCCTATCTCTCCCCTAGCTCGGAAAACACCATCAGGAGGAGCTGACAACACCTCCGGTGTTTCTTCCTTGAGCAATGGAAATAGATTGGGCCCAGCCAGGACCATTAGGCATGCAGAGCATTCAGACCTCTCAAGCCCCCAAAAGGGTTATGAAAAGAAAACGACCACAAGTCCATTAAGACAACAGGGAGGCTGCAGCAAGATCAGGGCCAGGGCCCTCGCCCCCAAGAAGGCCTCCAAGTCTGAACTTAGGGCAAAAAAAAGAAGACATGAGGCTTTAAAGAAACAATTTGCAAAAAAATGCTCAACAATTACAAGAACAAGTTGTAGGCACAGAGAGGGCAGATGGAAGTCCGGCTAGCCATCTATGGAACTGGTCACCTGAAAGGCAGGATGAGGATCTTCCCCAGGAGCTGAGTTTGTCAGGCCCTTCTTACAGGCCACCTACCCAGAACACAGCTATACTTTGCCCCTCAGCAAACTTTGCCCCGAGGGGTTTACAGGTTTAGGAAGGAAGCTAACCCTATCCCTTCTGTGACTGGGCCCCAGATGATAATTCCTCCCTGGGAGAACGGCCCCCAAGACAACCAGAAAGTAGTTTCAGTGGCAGTCAGACAGGGCACTGCTGAAGGTCTCAAACACCTCCTCCACTTCCTGGGCAGAGCCTTGGGGATCCTTTCTTCCTTCTGTCAGGGTAACCTTCCCCCACGGAGGGAGGCCCCCACTTTAGAACCCATGTATGCCCCTCATCATTTTTATAGCCGGGATACTTCCTGAATGGGGTACTTCCTCAGAGGATGAAGAGGGGGAAATTAAAGACCCCTTCATCTCCGTCGAAGAGGAAACCAAACTAGAACAACTGTCCACAACGGCTGTCTTTAAGCCCTCCTTGTTTCAGCCCTTACTATGGAAGGCTCTGGTTACAATCCAGTTGAGCCCAGAAGAGGTGGTCTTGGAACCACAGGCTGGCCCCTCTAGCCAGGAAGACACACTATTCTCAAAACCGGTGGTCCAAAATGAGGTTCTCCATCTCCTTTGTTGTTCTTGGATGTAGTAATGGACCAGTCTGAGAACCCCGTCGGGGCCTCGCCCTTCTTCCCAGGACAAGAGGTTCTTTAATGTAGGCTAACACATTCCCAGCAGTAGATTTCGCAGTGGGAACAACCTTCACTTCCTCAGGCACCCCTTCGGAATTGGAAGATGTTTTACGACCGGAGGACAAAAAGTCAGAACAAACTCTGAAGCGCTCACACCAGGCCGCAGCTTGGGCCATGAAAACTTCCACTGCGTCTTTTTTTACCAAGTCATCTATTCACTGGTTGCGTCAACTTCAGGACAGAGTTCCCATTGCCAATGTTAGGTCCCACCAGGACCTCAACAAAATAATAGTGGCAGCCGAGTTCACCACTGATGCCTCTTTAAGCTCTGACAAATTCGTCGCAAAGGCAATGGCCTCTTACATGTCCGCCAGGCACCTGCTATGGATGTGCAACTGGTAGACCGACTCCAAGTGTAGGTGGAAGTTGGCGGTGGCCCCTTGCTCAGGAGAAAACCTCTCTGGAGCAGCCTTAGAGGTGTACATGGTGGAAACAAGAGACAAGACAAAAGTGCTGTCTACTTCCTCCAAGGGATCAGATTTTCCATGCACCATGTACCCCAGAACGCAAATCTTCAGGCCGGTCAACACCCTCATTTCAGTTGCAACCAGACAATGTATCCCCCTCATTGGGAATAACAGCAGGACCACCAACCCAAACAACAACAATTCTTGGGTAAGCAGCCCTTTCAAGGGAGAGGAGGTCATTCATTCAGGTGCTCTAAGTAACTGCATCCCCTCCCCTCCCAT